>JBBPBX010026249.1:0-12834 GCA_038048925.1 Garcialebias charrua | reverse complement strand
TATACACACGTATATATTAGTGGTGTTCAAGTTAACTCGTCATTATCGCATTAACGTAGCAAATGCATAACGCCGACAATTATTTTAACACGCATTAATACTCTAAAAAAGCTAAGTCTGGTCCTCTGGACCTCTAGACTTAGCTTTTTTAAATTTTTCTACCTGGATTACTGAGCATGCATCAGAGTACGCGTTAATACTGTTCTGTTTTCCTCCTTAATTTGTGCTCTGCATCTATGAACACACACACACACACCCATACACACATACACACACACAAACACACACAGGTTTGTCAATGTGGTTTAGCCGGACTTTTTCGCCAAACCCGCCCGAAGGTGTAATACGGGGTCTACCCCTTCCCGAGGTCCTAGCGACCTGGGACCAAGCTCAGAGCACTCTAAAAATTTTGAAAAAAATTTGGGTCACTTTAGCTTTCCGATAGGAGCTTCACAGCACGTTTTACCACCCAGACTCCAGTGTGGTTTACAAGGACGTCAAAAAATGTGGTTTATGAGGACAAACATGCATTATGGGGTCTTTAAAGGGACATTTAAACTCCGCCTACTTAACATAAAATTAACATAAAACACACAAATGTGACAGGACACTGCATTAGGAGAACAGTTTTTTGAACTGATTTTATTAAACAAATTAGGCACATACTTTATTTATATTCACTAACAAATCTTCAAATGTTTAAAATAAAATAAAACTTAAATGTTTCAAATAAAATAAAATAAAAACTTAAATTCTGTTGACATATTTACATTATTATAAAACATATTAACATTATATACATATTTCTAAAACAAAATTTTACTTTTTCTGCAGGGTTAATCACAACCTAATGTAAAGTACAGGGGATCCCCGACTTACGAGCGACGAAAGAGTTCCTCAGTCTGAGATGACATATTTACATTTTATAAAACATTAACATTACAAACTTGTACATATTTCTAAAACAAAATTTTACTTTTTCTGCAGGGTTAATCACAACCCAATGTAAAGTACAGGTGATCCCTGACTTATGAGCGATGAAAGACTTCTGAGATGACATATTTACATATTATAAAACATTAACATTACAAACTTGTACATATTTCTAAAACAAAATTGTACTTTTTTTACAGGGTTCACCACAACCCACTGTAAAGTACAGGTGATCCCCGACTTACGAGCGACGAAAGAGTTCCTCAGTCTGAGATGACATATTTACATATTATAAAACATTAACATTACAAACTTGTACATATTTCTAAAACAAAATTGTACTTTTTTTACACGGTTCACCACAACCCACTGTAAAGTACAGGTGATCCCCGACTTACGAGCGATGAAAGAGTTCCTCAGTCTGAGATGACATATTTACATATTATAAAACATTAACATTATAAACTTGTACATATTTCTAAAACAAAATTGTACTTTTTTTACACGGTTCACCACAACCCACTGTAAAGTACAGGTTATCCCTAACTTACGAGTGACGAAAGACATCCTCAGTCTGAGATGCTGTATTCAGCTCAGTCTTATAAAGACTTCCTTAGTCTGAGATGTTGTATTCAGCTGAGTCTTATAAATAAAGACTTCCTGATGACAGCCAAAACCAGCTGCTCACATGATCAAGGAGGACCATCAGCCTAAACATTGCCCATTTTCTACATCCATCCATTATCTTTACCCGTTTCTTCCATTTTGGGTCACGGGGGTCGCCGGTGCCCATATCCAGCAATCATAGGGCAAGGGGCGGGGTGCACCTTTCACGGTTCGCAAGTTTATCACAGGGCATCACATTTGTTACATGAAAACATAAAACACTAGAAAGCTTGTTGAACAAGACACATACTAAAATTAAAATACCCTGATGAATGCTCAATAATTCTAGTAGAATAATCAAAAAAGCTAAGTCTGGTCCTCAGGACATTCAAAAAAACAACACAAAGAAAAGCAAAAAAAAAAAAACTGGAAATGTTTAGTCTTTTGTCCAAGTCTGGAGATAATGTATTCAACTCAGTATTATAAATAAAGATTTCCTCAGTGTGAGGTGCTGCATTCAGCTTAGTCTCATAAATAGCACCCTCTCACAGTGGATCAACCAGTTTGCAGGTCCTCCTTGATCATGAGAGCAGCTGGTTTTGGCTGTCATCAGCAAATTGGTTGATCCACTGTGAGAGGGTGCTATTTATAAGACTGAGCTGAATGCAACATCTCAGATTGAGGAAACCTTTCGGACAAATGACTTCCACAGTCTTGGATGCTGTACTCAGCTCAGTCTTATAAATAAATACTTCCTCAGTCTGAGGTACTGCATTCAGCTCAGTCTTATAAATAGCACCCTCTCACAGTGGATCAACGAGTTTGCTGAACAGCCAAAACCAGCTGCTCTCATGATCAAGGAGGACCTGCAAACTGGTTGATCCACTGTGAGAGGGTGCTATTTATAAGACTGAGCTGAATGCAGCACCTCAGACTGAAGACGTGTTTCGGACGAATGACTTCCTCAGTCTTACATGCTATGTTCAGCTCAGTCTTATAAAAGAAGACTTCCTCGACAAAGTTTTTTTTACAGTTTTTACATCAAAGTACAATTCAAACAAAAACACTTTCATCGATTCATCGCAAACCTGTTGCTTCCTCTCACATTCCTCCTTGGTGATCAGTTCACCTCGATATTCCAAAAGAAAGTCATATTTTGCAAAGGATTTATTTGCTAAGATTCCTCAACCTAGTTATATAAATAGGAAAAATTGTATTTTTTGTTAACACTAATAAAGCTCCACATACCTTTTAAGTTCACTGATAAATTTGATGACAAGGCCCTAAATAAAGACTTCCTCAGTCTGAGGTGCTGCATTCAGCTCAGTCTCATAAATAGCAAACTCCACTTGAGATTTCATGATAGAATGCAGACTGCTTTGCCTTATGTTTTAAATGTGTTTTCTCCAATATTCCTTGTGTCAGGAGAAAAGCAACATTTTGAAGTGCTGGGAAAAACAGGGAAACTTGTGTCTGACATATTAGGATCAGATATTGCTGCTTTTTCCAGAATCTGTCCAACTTTGGACTGGCTACATTGAAGGGGGACACAGGGACATCTGGACAAGTCTCAGTCCATCACAGGGACACATTTACAAGTCTCCAGTCCATCACAGGGACACATTTACAAGTCACCAGTCCATCACAGGGACACGTGGACAAGTCTCCAGTCCATCATAGGGACACCTGGACAGGTCTCCAGTCCATCACAGGAACACATTTACAAGTAATATAATAATAATAATAATAATAATAATAATAATAATAATAATAATAATAATAATAATAATAATAATAACAATAATAATAATAATAACTGACAAGTTATAATAATAACAAGTCTCCAGTCCATCACAGGGACACCTGGACAGGTCTCTTCTCTTAGAATTGAGAAAGCCTTTTGGATGAAGGGCGAAACGTCTTCTGCTACAAATAAAAGTCCAGTTGTTTTTTTATTGAACACATTTTTTTGATTGTAACAAAGACCTCGGTACATACCAGGCAACTAGGTTATTAGTCATTTCATTATAAAGCCAGGTTGCATAGGTACCAGGTACATACCAATTGAGTACAAGATAACATGTCATTTTATAGAATAGTCTGGTACAAAATATACATACTGGTTAAATAACCAGTATGCTACCAGTATCTGGGGTATGTACCTTTCTGTATTATGTATTAATATTGTATAAATCTGTGTTACACTTTTAAATACTTTATTTAAAAAAAAAGTTCCTCCATATTTTTTTCAACCTGTAGCTTGGATATCTTTGCCAGTTGTGTTGGGGGAGCTGGTAATCTGTAAAATTCCCTGTGAACACGGATGTCATGGCCCAAGAAGTCTGCAACCTGGTCAAGTTCATTGTTTTTTAAGTTCAAGACTTGTGAGAGCGTGGCTACATGTTTCCGTAGTTGTGTTGACCTGAGGAACTCTGGGTGCTATGCTCCACACTGGCTTGCATGAACACGCAGACTGTCCTGTCCTCTGTAGTGACTCATTGATTTAGGTCTTGCAAATAGAAATAAGTTTGTTTGTAAAACAACACATGTCTCTCTCTTACTTGCCAATAAAGTCAGTGCATCCACCACATTTGGTGCGAGTAAAACTGCAACCTTTCGGCCTCTTTTCACAATGATTTCAACCCGAGTGAAATGGCTGCAGAGCTTCTGTTCAACCGTTGACAAACCCATGGCAACATCATCATGGAGCTTGGTGGTGTCACGCTCCATAAAACTTCGTAGGTGCATCTTTGAAACCTCTCCTGCTCGTCTACGATTGAACACAATGACCTATGCAAGTGTAACTTTTGCAAGTTCTGCATAAGTCTGGGGGCTGGCTTCATCTTTCAAGGTGTTAAAGGCATTTTCTCCTGATTTATTCAGATGCTGATGCAGAAGCTTAACATCTTCAGTGAATGGTAATGTTAATGGCCTATTGTATTTGGCATGATTTTAAGTGCTAAGGGCACTATGAGACACCATCTCTGACCATTTTGATGAGCACAGTTTTTTGAATGCGTCTGACGACTTCATCAGTTGTTCATCTTCTGCCATGAGTGCTCGGCAATGAACAAGGTTACAGATTTTGTTCAGTGTATGTCCCAGTTTTATGGCAAGGCTTGTTTTTTTGTATGAACGTGTTTCTTCATCAAAGCCTGACACAGTCTTTACTGCTTGCACAACTCTCTGGAAGTTAGCAGGTTTCACAGCATCCTCTAGGTTATGTATTGCATATTTTGTGCGCAGACATATCAACAAACGGCCAACTTCATGAAGCTTTTGTCGCATGTAGTCGTATTTTGAGGGGTCTTGTCCATGTCTGTTGTGGAGTGACTGAGCAAACTGAATAATACACAGGTCATTTCTCACAGCTGAGGTAACATCGTCGGGTTTCATACTTTTAATGATCTTACAAACACCACTTCAGATTTCATGATAGAATGCAGACTCTTTAGCCAAAGCCAAACTCAGCACTTTGGCTCTTCCAGGTGGATTATCCATATCCATATTTTCTGGCTTACAAGGGCATCTACGGACATGTCTCCATAGTTGCTTTTGAACGTACATTCCTTCACAGTAGATACAGTGAATAAATGTTCCATCTACGGCCTTAGCTTTTGTCTTTCTCTTCACTTTCAAGGGCCCTTGTCCACCTTGTAAAACTGCATTGTTATGCTTGTGAATTCCCCTGTTCCTCAATTTTTCTAATAAAACTTTGCGCTCTTTAGAATCCTTGTGAAGGGAAAACAGTTGGATAATTTCAGGATGCGTCTGGTGTGTTTGCAAATGGCGTGAAATTTTAGTTTGTGGCTTACCACAAACATAACAGAAGTTTTGTAGACATGTAATCTGCTTTGAGGATTCCTGTTTGAGAAGCTCATCTTTTCTGTCTGGTTTATCCTTTGAGTATGTGGTAGAAGTGGCTTGGCCTGATGTTTTAAATGCGCTTTCTCCAATATTACTTGTGTCAGGAGGAAAGCACCATTTTGACGTGCTGGGAAAAACAGGGAAACTTGTGTCTGACATATTAGGATCAGGTATTGCTCCTTTTTCCAGAATCTGTCCAACTTTGGACTGGCTACACTGAAGGGGGACACAGGGACATCTGGACAAGTCTCCAGTCCATCACAAGGACACATGGACAAGTCTCCAGTCCATCACAGGGATACCTGGACAGGTCTCCAGTCCATCACAGGTACACAGGGACAAGTCTCCAGTCCATCACAAGGACACATGGACAAGTCTCCAGTCCATCACAGGGACATGTGGACAAGTCTCCAGTCAATCACAGGGACACCTGGACAGGTCTCCAGTCCATCACAGGGACACATTTACAACTCTCCAGTCCATCACAGGGACACATTTACAAGTCTCCAGTCCATCACAGGGACACATTTACAAGTCTCCAGTCCATCACAGGGACATCCTGGACAGGTCTCCAGTCCATCACAGGGACACGTGGACAAGTCTCTAGTCCATCACAGGGACACATTTACAAGTCACCAGTCCATCACAGGGACACGTGGACAAGTCTCCAGTCCATCACAGGGACATCCTGGACAGGTCTCCAGTCCATCACAGGGACATGTGGACAAGTCTCCAGTCCATCACAAGGACACATGGACAAGTCTCCAGTCCATCACAGGGATACCTGGACAGGTCTCCAGTCCATCACAGGTACACAGGGACAAGTCTCCAGTCCATCACAAGGACACGTGGACAAGTCTCCAGTCCATCACAGGGATACCTGGACAGGTCTCCAGTCCATCACAGGTACACAGGGACAAGTCTCCAGTCCATCACAAGGACACATGGACAAGTCTCCAGTCCATCACAGGGATACCTGGACAGGTCTCCAGTCCATCACAGGTACACAGGGACAAGTCTCCAGTCCATCACAAGGACACATGGACAAGTCTCCAGTCCATCACAGGGACATGTGGACAAGTCTCCAGTCAATCACAGGGACACCTGGACAGGTCTCCAGTCCATCACAGGGACACATTTACAACTCTTCAGTCCATCACAGGGACACATTTACAAGTCTCCAGTCCATCACAGGGACACATTTACAAGTCTCCAGTCCATCACAGGGACATCCTGGACAGGTCTCCAGTCCATCACAGGGACACGTGGACAAGTCTCCAGTCCATCACAGGGACACATTTACAAGTCACCAGTCCATCACAGGGACACGTGGACAAGTCTCCAGTCCATCACAGGGACACATGGACAGGTCTCCAGTCCATCACAGGGACATGTGGACAAGTCTCCAGTCCATCACAAGGACACCTGGACAGGTCTCAAGTCCATCACAGGTACACAGGGACAAGTCTCCAGTCCATCACAAGGACACATGGACAAGTCTCCAGTCCATCACAGGGACACGTGGACAAGTCTCCAGTCCATCACAGGCAGGACAAGTCTCCAGTCCATCACAGGGACAGGGACAGGTCTCCAGTCCATCACAGGGACACATGGACAAGTATCCAGTCCATCACAGGGACACCTGGACAGGTCTCCAGTCCATCACAGGGACACATTTACAAGTCTCCAGTCCATCACAGGGACACATTTATAAATTAAAATATATAAATTACACATTTTTGTCATCTGTGTATGTTTCCCATACTTGACAGACAAAATTGTTCTCTGCATTTAACCCAACCACCACCAAGTGGTGCAGTGAGCAGCCGTAGTCAGCGCCCGGGGAGCTGGGGAAATAGGTATGCACTCATAGACACCCCAAGGTGTGTAGTGGCCGGGGTTCGAACTCGAACCAGGGTCCTTCAGATCACAAGTCCGGTTCCCTTGCAAGTCTCCAGTCCATCACAGGGACACATTTACAAGTCTCCAGTCCATCACAGGGACACATTTACAAGTCTCCAGTCCATCACAGGGACACATTTACAAGTCTCCAGTCCATCACAGGGACATCCTGGACAGGTCTCCAGTCCATCACAGGGACACGTGGACAAGTCTCCAGTCCATCACAGGGACACGTGGACAAGTCTCCAGTCCATCACAGGGACACCTGGACAAGTCTCCAGTCCATCACATCACAAAAATTAAGAACCATTACACGATTGTTTGGTTTATCATATTTATGGCTACAGGTAGCCCTCTAGTTACGTCAGGGATAGGGACCTACGTGTGTGACTTAGGTCAATTTTGTCGTACCTCGCGGACCAAAAACACATGCCTATCGTAGGTCCGCGTTTCTGACATAGGTCGCGGTTATACCGCTAACGGAGCGCCGCACACATATTTAATGGCATGAGACTGAACAAGCAGACATACTAAGGCCATAAACACGCACAGAACTGCACAACAAATAAAAAATATAATGTCTTACTTTGAGCCGGTGGCCCCGACTGCCAGGCGGACATTTGCGGCGAGCTCCCGGCCGCAGATGGATCCTCCGCGGCATGTCGGCTCGGTGTCTTCGCCTGTGTTAGCTGCTTTGTTAGCTGCTGTCGTTAGCATGTCGGGCGGCGTTGTGGCCGCCGATCGCGGGGCGATCCGCGGCTGCTCCTCCGGACCTGAGACGTCCACAGAGTTGACCGAGTGTTTCCAGCTCATTTATCCGTATGAGGCAACCCTGATCGGGCACACGGAGCCAGCTGACAGTAGCCTCCGGAGCTCCATTGACCGCAGTACAGTTGTAAAATGGCAACCGGAAGTGGCGAGCGGAAACCGGAAGTTGCGTAAATACGATTAATTTCTTATCAAAACGTAAAATTAATAATTATACTTTATTTATAAAGCCATTTAAAACAACCACAGCTGCAACAAAGTGCTATACACATGAAATTAATAACTTTTAAACACAAAAAAAAAAAAAAAAAAAATTTTTTTTTTTTTTTTTTAATCATATTTTTATTAAATATGATAAAATCGTAAGTCTGAGTTGCCGTAGGTCGCAGGTGTCGTACCTCGAGGGTTTCCTGTATTCTGTAAATAGTAAAAATAGAAAAATGACATTCTTTAAAGGAGTACTTTTTCAGTGTCAACTATCCTTCCTCGATGCACTTGCACATACCTTTATTTTGCTCTTACAGAATGTTTTGTTAGCAACTGAAACCTCTGTTGGAGGTGGTGCCTCAAAATCTTGCACATCAGAAGACATTCCATGTAATCTCTGTTGAGATTTTGATCACATAGTAGGAAATAATTGAAAATATATTGTGGTGAAACACATGTTGTAAACCTGTATGATTAAAAAAATATTTTTAAGCATGATTACATTCAAAAAGTAAAATTTAAATCACCTTGCATCTCCATGGCCATTCTGAGTCGCCATAATTATAGGTGATCTCATCTCCTTCATTGATGGGTTTAGTTGCAAACAAACATAGATAGGGCTTTTTGTTTACAATTATGTACCTCATCTTTGCATTTGGGTTTATATGGTCATAATTTACAAGCCTTCCAAGCGACCTGTCCTCGTTTGCTGAATCAACACTACAAATGCATAATGCATATTAAAAAAAAAAAAACTCTTGCCAGCACTATAAATTACCTTACAATTAATAGCCTTTTATAAGTCATGTCAGACACAATGATAGGTTATTCTTACATACTCATACATACTCACAATATTTTTCCATCGAAGTAGAATTCAAACAAAAACACTTTCTGTGATTCATCGTAAACATGATGCTTCCTCTCACATCCTCCTTGGTGATCAGTTCACCTCGATATTCCAAAAGAATGTCATCTTTTGCAAAGGATTTTTTTGCAGAGATTCCATGACCTAGTTATATAAAAATCACATCAGTCCATCACAGGGACACATTTACAAGTCTCCAGTCCATCACAAGGACACATTTACAAGTCTCCAGTCCATCACAGGGACACCTGTTCGGCCATAAGTCAGCCATTTTGGGTCAAAGGGTAATTTTTGGCTGTTTTTCACTTTTCATTGATGGTGAATTTTAATGCACTCCTCCTAGGGATTTTGAGCGACTGACTTCAACCTTGGTTAATATGCACTTAAGATGTGGGTGAGTGAAAATTCATCAAAAACTTGTATTTTCATATATGCTGAAGGGACGTGGCCTTGCCTCAACGTTTGGCTTCTCGCCATACATTTTAAAACGCTATAACTTTCACAATGAAAAACAGAATTGCACCAAACTTGGCATGAGTGATCCATGTCAGATGCCCAACAATTCTCTGTGGTCATGTTGTGCTGTCACTGAAACCCCGCTCCCTCAGAACAGGAAGTCACTTTTTTCTTGGAAGGCTCCCTTTCTGACAGCCTTGAACTAATCAGGATGATCCTACGTTAGAAGACGTAAAACAAGTTGGTTTGGACCAACGATCCAAGCGGGACGGTGCTCGTTAACAGCGGAATCGAAATAAAGGATCGTGCAGAGATTTTTTCTTCAAAACATACATTTTCCTGGATAAGTTGAAGGTAACGCTCCCATTATGCCGATTCGCCATGCAACAGCGACTCCAACTCAGGAGAAGGCACCCTCCGCGGCTGCAGAGAACGATCCAGAAGCCTCAGATGAGGAGTCGCCCTCTGCTGATGAAGATCAGGCAGCATCTTCAGCTGCAAGAGGCGAAGATGAGGAGGGGGAGAATTCAGGTGACGCGAATACGGACAAGAATGAAGACACTACTGAAGAGGGAGTGGAGGGAGAAAAAAAAAGATGAGAAAGATGTGAAATGCCCGGACTGCGAGGCTGGCCAGTGCTCAACACACTGCTTTGTTCTCCTTCTAAGGATGAAGGATGGCTACAAGTATGGGAAATCCAAAAGCAAGAAGGTGAAACGGACAATTCCTGCATGGGCTAGTGCCACTGCCAGCAAACGCATTCCTGTTACCAACTATGCAGGCACGCAGTGCAAAGTGGATACTGTAGTATCATTATCGAAGCTATAATTTACTCTCAGGACAAGGTAGGGATTTCATTCCAGTCACTCATGAAATAACTTCATTATTGATTTTATTAATAGTGTTATTATTTATCTCTAAATAAAAAAAGTGGTCCTCCTTTATTTATATCGTCTGCAGAGACTCGAAGAAACACACCGACCACAGGTTCAGACCCATCGATGAAGCTGCAGCGGAACTCAGAGAGGATCTGCTGAGATCCATGAAACCACTGAAGGAGAAGCAGGAGGTCAAGAAGAAAGTTCAGTCTGAGTTTGATCAGACAGCAGAACATGTGAAGGTCCAGGCTCGACTCACAAAGAGGCAGATTAAGAAGCAGTTTAAGAAGCTTCACCAGTTTCTAACAGAGGAAGAGGAGGCCAGGCTGGCTGCTCTGAGGGAGGAAGAGGAGCAGAAGAGTGGACTGATTGAGAATATGGAGGCTCTGAGCAGAGAGATGGCAGCTCTTTCGGACACAGTCAGAGCCACAGAGGAGGAGCTGAGAGCTGAAGTGTTATTTGTTCATTATTGATTTTATTAATAGTGTTATTATTTATCTCTAAATAAAAAAAAGTGGTCCTCCTTAATTTATATCGTCTGCAGAGACTCGAAGAAACACACCGACCACAGGTTCAGACCCATCGATGAAGCTGCAGCGGAACTCAGAGAGGATCTGCTGAGATCCATGAAACCACTGAAGGAGAAGCAGGAGGTCAAGAAGAAAGTTCAGTCTGAGTTTGATCAGACAGCAGAACATGTGAAGGTCCAGGCTCGACTCACAAAGAGGCAGATTAAGAAGCAGTTTAAGAAGCTTCACCAGTTTCTAACAGAGGAAGAGGAGGCCAGGCTGGCTGCTCTGAGGGAGGAAGAGGAGCAGAAGAGTGGACTGATTGAGAATATGGAGGCTCTGAGCAGAGAGATGGCAGCTCTTTCGGACACAGTCAGAGCCATAGAGGAGGAGCTGAGAGCTGAAGTGTTATTTGTTCATTATTGATTTTATTAATAGTGTTATTATCACCAGCACACAAACTCCCCCCTTCTCCTGATGGCCAGGTGCTGACGCTGTCCTCAGACAGCGTAAGGCGATCATTCATAAAGATTAACGCCCGGAAGGCCTCTGGTCCTGACAACATACCTGGTCGTGTGCTGAAGGACTGTGCAGGGGAACTCGCAGCGGTCTTCACGGACATCTTTAACATCTCACTGAGCCAGGCCATCGTCCCCACCTGTTTCAAAGCCACCACCATCATCCCTGTCCCAAAGAAGGCAACGCCCGCATGCCTCAATGACTATCGCCCAGTAGCACTCACCCCCATCCTGATGAAGTGCTTTGAACGGCTAGTCATGAAAAGCATCACATCTGTCCTCCCTGACTCCCTGGATCCCTTCCAATTTGCATACCGACCTAATCGCTCAACCGACGATGCCATCTCCTCTGCCCTTCACACAGCTCTCACACATCTGGACACGAAGGACTCCTATGTTAGAATGTTGTTCATCGACTTCAGCTCGGCATTTAACACCATCATCCCCCAACAGCTCATCCTTAAACTGGACAGTCTGGGGCTGAACACCTCAATGTGTAACTGGCTGCTAGACTTCCTGACCGGGAGACCACAGACAGTACGGATCGGGAGTAACACATCTAGCACCATCACATTGAACACAGGGGCCCCACAAGGATGTGTGCTGAGCCCCCTTCTATTCACCCTGCTAACACACGACTGCACACCATCGTACAGCTCCAACCACTTCATCAAGTTTGCGGACGACACAACAGTGGTGGGTCTCATCAGCAACAACGATGAGACGGACTACAGGAACGAGGTGAGCCGCCTGGCCTTGTGGTGCGGACACAACAATCTCACTCTCAACGTGGAGAAGACAAAGGAGATTGTTGTGGACTTCAGGAAGAGGGATGCCCAACATCCCCCTCTGACCATCAACAGCACCGCAGTGGAGAGAGTAGACAGCACCAAGTTCCTGGGAGTGCACGTCTCAAAGGACCTGTCCTGGAGCAGGAACACTGCAGCACTGGCAAAGAAGGCTCACCAGCGTCTCTACTTTCTCCGCAAGCTGAAAAGGGCTGGAGCTTCAACCCCCATCATGAGCACCTTCTACAGAGGTGCCATAGAAAGTGTCCTGACCAGCTGCATCACTGTGTGGTTTGGTGCATGTACTGCATCATGCCGCAAGAGCCTCCAGCGCATTGTGAGAGCAGCTGAGAAGATCGTGGGCACCTCCTTGCCCTCACTGCAGGACTTACACAGCAAACGCCTCACTCGGAAAGCCCACCGCATGGCAGGTGATCCCACACACCCACTACACAGCTGCTTCAGACTGCTGCCATCAGGGAGGAGACTGAGGAGTCTCCAGGCTCGAACCAGCAGACTGAGAGACAGCTCTGT
>JBBPBX010026248.1:0-19633 GCA_038048925.1 Garcialebias charrua | reverse complement strand
ACGCTAAGCACTACGAGCTTAAAACAATACGCCAAACAGCAGCACAAACATGAGTCTGTGTGAGCAGATGCATACAAATAACCACAGCAACATGAAACAGATCAGCAGCAACATGATGTGATTTTTCACAGTGATTATCCTGGTTAGAGGTTCATGAGTCTAACAGCCTCAGGGTAAAAGCTGTTCCTCAGTCTAGTGGTTCTACACTTAATGCTCCGTAACCTACTTTCTAAAGGGAGTGGGGCAAAAAGTGTGTGTGCTGGGTGAGTGGGGTCCTTCATGATGCAGGTGGTCCTCTTCTTGCATCTGGAGGTGTACCTGTAGATGTATTCGATGATGAGGAGGCTGACTGAAAGTTTTTGGACTGAGTCCAAGTTTTTTGACTGCGGGAGGAAACCAGAGTACCTGGAGAAAACCCATGAGAAAATGCAAACTCTACACAGAAAGACCACAGGTCCAAACTGGGGATTGAACCCTGGACCTTCTTGCTGTGATGCTTCAGAACTACGGTAACCACTGATAGATAAATTCTGTTTCCAAACTACTACAACAACAAGAAGAAAAATGGCAAAAACAACAACTACTACTACAATATCTACAATAACAACTACTACAATAACAACTACTACAATAACAACAACTACAATAGCAACAACTACAATAGCAACAACTACAATAGCAACAACTACAATAGCAACAACTACAATAACAACAACAACAACTACAATAGCAACAACTACAATAACAACAACTACAATAACAACATCTAAAAGAACAACAACTATTACAAAAACAGCAGCAACAAAAACTACAGTACAATAACAACAACTACAATACTGTAACAACAACTAAAATAACAACAACTATTAAAAATAGCAGAGACAACTACAGTAACAACAACTACAATAACAACAACTACAATAACAACAACTACAATAACTACAATAGCAACAACTACAATAACAACAACAACTAAAATAACTAAAATAACAACAACTATTACAAAAACAGCAGCAACAACAACTACAGTAAAATAACAACAATTACAATAACAACAACTAAAATAAAAACAACTATTACAAAAACAGCAGCAACAACTACAGTACAATAACATCCACTACAATAACAACAACTACAATAACAACAACTATTACATTCATTCATTCAACCTTTATTTAGTCAGGTAAATCTTATTGAGCTTCGAGGGCTTATTTACGAAAGCGACCTGCTACAAACTAAAGAATGATGAACAGCAAACAAGTACATTAAACAATAGACAAAAGAAAAAGTAGCAAAAACTAGCAAACATTATAAGGTAGATGTACAAAATCAAAAACAGGAACAAATCAGCATTGGTTTTTGCCAGGATTCCAAAAGATTCTGAAAATCATTTAGAGTAACAATTTTATTACAAAAACAGCAGTAACAACTACAGTACAATAACAACAACTACAATAACTGAAAGTTATGCACCATAACTCATATTCCCTGAAGGAAGGAAACAAGGTGCAACATACTTGCTATGGGAATTGCGCCCCGCGCGATTACCTGAAGGAATACAATCACGCCTTTTACGGCAGGGGGCGTCACCCCGCGTCAGAGGTACCGCCTTTCAGGTACTTAAGCGACTGACGCCCCTCCATCTTTCTCAGAAATTGCACTTCACCGAGCTTCCAGCATTGAAAAGGGCCAGCTATGTTGCACCTCGTTCCCTTCCTTCAGGGAACATGAGTTATGGTGCATAACTTTCAGTTCCCTTTCAGTTCGGTCTCTCGGTGCAACATACTTGCTATGGGAACGTAATTCATTCACGCCCTTGAAATGCTCAGCAAAATGCATGTGAGAACTTCCATCCTAAGGGACGGGCATCTCTTAGCTGCTTACTACAAGGAATGCAGAGAGCAGATGCCAAGAGGAAAAAAGGCCAAATGTGAGAGACATTCACATGATGTCTCACATGACCATTTATATAACACTAACTAGAAACAGCCCAAGCGTGCTTCAGTAACATGAGTACTTATCAACTCCTGTTCCCAGGAGGAGCGATGTTTTCCTCCTTTGTTGTTGTTTTCATGGCTCGACTGACAAGTGGAGCCCATCCTGATGTAGGAGATCAGACAAGGAGAGGGGAAACCTTTCCATTAGACGTCTCCCAGGCAAGAAACATAAACATCAAGGGAACCCCCTGCGAATGTTATTGCTGCTTGTGTAGAGACAAAGCAACCAAAACCCTAGGCTTTCAGCCAGTACCTCTCAGAGGCCAGGCTGAGAGTTACCACAACCCTGGACGTGGATGTAGAAGCTGTCCACGTGCCTGAGTCAGTAGGTCCCTGTGAGGAGGCAAATGCCATGGTGTTCCTGATAACATTGAGATCAGCTCCGGAAACCACGGTTTCTGTGGCCATCTTGGAGCTATGAGGATCAAGGAGAGGGCTCCCCGTCTAACCTGTTCCAATGTCGCCCCGATCAGAGGGACAGGTGGAAAGGCGTAGTAGAGCACTCCTGCTGGCCAATCATGTGCCAGAGCGTCTATTCCCAACGGAGCATCTGTCTCCTTCAGGGAGGAATAGAGGTCACAGTGTGAGCTAACTCTGCAGGCGAACAAGTCCACAGAGGCTCTGCCGAAACGTGACCATACCTGTTCCACTATCCGTGGGTTCAGGCTCTATTCCGACCCCAACAGAGGCCCTCTTGAAAGGGCATCCGCTCCATAATTCAGATCACCAGGGACATGAGTTGCCCTAAGTGACAGAACTCTTGGAGCACACCACGTGAGCATCCTCCGTGTCAGATCAAGGAGGGTCCGGGATCTTGTCCCTCCTTCTCTGTTGATGAAGGACACCGTGGTCCTGTTATCTGATTTTACCAAGATATGATATCTGGCAACCAGACCTTTACTGAAGAAGTATTTTAGTGACAGGAATACATCCAGTAATTCCAGGAAGTTAATATGTAATTTGGCTTCCTGCTTGTTCCAAAGGCCGCGGGCGTTCTGGTTCCTGCAGATCGCTCCCCATCCTGTTTTTGAGGCGTCCATTGTGATGACTACACGGGACGACACCCTTCCCAGTGAGACCCCTTCCGTGAAAATGGACGGATCTCTCCAAGGTCCCAGGGCCTTTAGACACTCTGGGTCTATTTTAACCTTTTCTGCTTGTCTGGGCAGAGCAGGTTGTATTTGTTGGTTAAACCATACCTGTATGGCCCGCATTTTCAATAATGCACGTGGCACACAAGGAATGGCTGCCGCCAAGAGGCCCAACAGGCGTTGGCAGGTTTTCACAGGGACCCGTTGGTCCAGTTTAAATCTTCCCAGGCAATGGCGAATGGAGGAGACTCTCTCCTTCGAGAGCCATGCTCTGTATTGGACAGTGTCAATCTGTACACCCAGAAATACGGTAACCCGTGACGGAGTCAGATCGCTTTTCTGTAGGTTTATGACAAAACCGAGAGACTCCAGGTGAGAGATCACCTCAAGGGAGTGTGACAGCGCCTGCTCTCTGCTTCCAGCCAGAATTAGCAGGTCGTCCAGGTAATTCAAGACCCTGAATCCTTGATTCATAAGAGGGGTCAGGGTTGCGTCCAGACATTTAGTAAATGTACGCGGAGCAGTCTTTAAACCGAAGGGTAAGGCTTTGAATTCATAAGCGTTACCTTCGAATGCAAAACGGAGGAAATTTCTGTGTCTCCTCCACACGCCTATATGGAAATAGGCATCTTTCAAATCCACTCTACATGCGTAGTCTCCTGGTCTCACAGACTGGAGAATGCCGCAGTGTAAGCATCCTGAACTTCATCCATCCATCCATCCATTTTCGTCCGCTTATCCGGGGTCGGGTCGCGGGGGTAGCAGCCTAAGTAGGGAGGCCCAGACTTCCCTCTCCCCAGCCACTTGGAGCAGCTCCTCTGGGGGAATCCCAAGGCGTTCCCAGGCCAGCCGAGAAACATAGTCCCTCCAGCGTGTCCTGGGTCTTCCTCTGGGTCTCCTCCCGGTGGGACATGCCCGGAACACCTCACCAGGGAGGCGTCCAGGAGGCATCCTAACCAGATGCCCGAGCCACCTCAACTGGCTCCTCTCGATGTGGAGAAGCAGCGGCTCTACTCCGAGTCCCTCCCGGATGACTGAGCTTCTCACCCTATCTCTAAGGGAGAGTCCAGACACCCTGCGGAGAAAACTCATTTCAGCCGCTTGTATCCGAGATCTCGTTCTTTCGGTCACAACCCAAAGCTCATGACCATAGATGAGGGTGGGAACGTAGATCGATCGGTAAATTGAGAGCTTTGCCTTTCGACTCAGCTCTCTCTTCACCACGACAGACTGCGGATGCTGCACCTATCCGCCTATCGATCTCACGCTCCAGTTTTCCCTCATTCGTGAACAAGACCCCGAGATACTTAAACTCCTCCACTTGGGGCAGGACCTCCTCCCCGACCTGGAGAGGGCACTCTACCCTTTTCCGGCTCAAGACCATGGCCTCGGATTTGGAGGAACTGATCCTCATCCCGGCCGTATCACACTCGGCTGCAAACCGCTCCAGCGAAAGCTGTAGATCACGACCTGATGAAGCCAATAGGACCATATCATCTGCAAAAAACAGAGAAGCGATTCTAAGGCCACCAAAACGGATCCTCTCAACACCTTGGCTGCGCCTAGAAATTCTGTCCATAAAAGTTATGAACAGAATCGGTGACAAAGGGCAACCTTGGCGGAGTCCAACTCTCACTGGAAACGAGCCTGACTTACTGCCGGCAATGCGGACCAAGCTCTGACACCGGTCGTACAGGGACCTAACAGCCCATATCAATGGGCCTGGTACCCCATACTCCCGGAGTACCCCCCACAGAACCCCCCGAGGGACGCGGTCGAATGCCTTTTCCAAGTCCACAAAGCACATGTAAACTGGTTGGGCAAACTCCCACGTGCCCTCCAGGACCCTGCTGAGGGTGTAGAGCTGGTCCAGTGTTCCACGACCAGCACGAAAACCACACTGCTCCTCCTGAATCCGAGGTTCGACTATCCGACGGACCCTCCTCTCCAGAACCCCTGAATAGACCTTACCAGGGAGGCTTAAGAGTGTGATCCCCCTATAGTTGGAACACACTCTACGGTCCCCCTTTTTGAATAGAGGAACCACCACCCCAGTCTGCCAATCCAAGGGAACTGCCCCCGATGTCCACGCGATATTGCAGAGTCGCGTAAGCCAACACAACCCCACAACATCCAGAGCCCTAAGGAACTCAGGGCGAATCTCATCCACCCCCGGAGCTCTGCCACCGCAGAGCTTTTTAACCACCTCGGTGACCTCAGCATGGGCTCACCACCTATGGGAGGGACCAAAGGGGTCAGGTGCAATGCAGGATGGGTGGGGGCCGAGGGTAGGGACCCTGGCGGTCTGATCCTCGGCTACAGAAGCTGGCCATTGGGACATGGAATGTCACCTCTCTGGTGGGGAAGGAACCTGAGCTAGTGTGTGAGGTTGAGAGGTTCCGGCTAGAAATAGTCGAACTCACCTCAACGCATGGCTCTGGCTCTGGAACCAGTTTCCTTGAGAGGTGTTGGACACTCTTCCACTCTGGAGTTGTCCCTGGTGAGAGACGCCGAGCAGGAGTGGGCATACTTGTCAAAGTCAAAGTCAAAGTCAACTTTATTGTCAGATCTGCAATATGTACTGTACAGGACATACACAGGACCGAAATTGCGTTTCTCTCAGTCCCTCGGTGCAACAGTAAACATCTAAACATTGAAACACTGAAACATATAATAATAGACATAAGCATAAAATAGTAAAACTAACACTGTCCTGAGTTTTTGCATAGTGGTATAAGAGTATGAAAATTTACACCAACTCTAAAACTAAAACATTAAACATTTAATGAACATAATACTGTCCTGAGTTTTTGCATACTAGTATAAAAAAAGAGTATAAAAAGTATAACTAAAATAAACTAAAGGTTTCTAGCATTGACATTTGCAAAGTGGCAAAGCAGCGTATGAGTTAATGTACACAGTATATGTATGAGGTAGTAGTTGATGTTGTTATAGAGGCAAAAAGTGGCATATGCAGTAAGGCACATTGGGCATCCCTAAGTAAGACCGTTCAGAGCACACTGTATATGTATCAGCAGTGGTGTAGATATTAGAGTAGTGTAAATGTAAACAGTAGTAATTACATGTAAGCAGTAGTAAAAAAGTAAACAGTATTAATAAATGTAAACAGAGAATGTAAACAGTATTATGATTATAGGCAGTGATGTAATACAAACATTAGTGCAAGTATGAGAAGTAGTGCAAACTGTATGAGCACATGACCGAGAGTTTAGTGAATAACCCGTTTGATGACACAGAGTCCAGTGTTAAAATCTTTGTGTTTTGTGGTAATGTGTGAGAAAGTTTTAGTGTTAAGGCAGTTCAAATGGGAGGGGGGGCAGAGCAGGCAGAGTGTTTAGCATCCTGACTGCCTGATGAACAGAGCTGTCTCTCAGTCTGCTGGTTCGAGCCTGGAGACTCCTCAGTCTCCTTCCTGATGGCAGCAGTCTGAAGCAGCTGTGTAGTGGGTGTGTGGGATCACCTGCCATGCAGTGGGCTTTCCGAGTGAGGCGTTTGCTGTGTAAGTCCTGCAGTGAGGGGAAGGAGGTGCCGACTATCTTCTCAGCTGCTCTCACAATGCGCTGGAGGCTCTTGCGGCAGGATGCAGTACATGCACCAAACCACACAGTGATGCAGCTGGTCAGGACACTTTCTATGGCACCTCTGTAGAAGGTGCTCATGATGGGGGTTGAAGCTCCAGCCCTTTTCAGCTTGCGGAGAAAGTAGAGACGCTGGTGAGCCTTCTTTGCCAGTGCTGCAGTGTTCCTGCTCCAGGACAGGTCCTTCGAGACGTGCACTCCCAGGAACTTGGTGCTGTCTACTCTCTCCACTGCGGTGCTGTTGATGGTCAGAGGGGCATGTTGGGCATCCCTCTTCCTGAAGTCCACAACAATCTCCTTTGTCTTCTCCACGTTGAGAGTGAGATTGTTGTGTCCGCACCACAAGGCCAGGCGGCTCACCTCGTTCCTGTAGTCCGTCTCATCGTTGTTGCTGATGAGACCCACCACTGTTGTGTCGTCCGCAAACTTGATGAAGTGGTTGGAGCTGTATGATGGTGTGCAGTCGTGTGTTAGCAGGGTGAATAGAAGGGGGCTCAGCACACATCCTTGTGGGGCCCCTGTGTTCAATGTGATGGTGCTAGATGTGTTACTCCCGACTCGTACTGTCTGTGGTCTCCCGGTCAGGAAGTCTAGCAGCCAGTTACACATTGAGGTGTTCAGCCCCAGACTGTCCAGTTTAAGGATGAGCTGTTGGGGGATGATGGTGTTAAATGCCGAGCTGAAGTCGATGAACAACATTCTAACATAGGAGTCCTTCGTGTCCAGATGTGTGAGAGCTGTGTGAAGGGCAGAGGAGATGGCATCGTCGGTTGAGCGATTAGGTCGGTATGCAAATTGGAAGGGATCCAGGGAGTCAGGGAGGACAGATGTGATGCTTTTCATGACTAGCCGTTCAAAGCACTTCATCAGGATGGGGGTGAGTGCTACTGGGCGATAGTCATTGAGGCATGCGGGCGTTGCCTTCTTTGGGACAGGGATGATGGTGGTGGCTTTGAAACAGGTGGGGACGATGGCCTGGCTCAGTGAGATGTTAAAGATGTCCGTGAAGACCGCTGCGAGTTCCCCTGCACAGTCCTTCAGCACACGACCAGGTATGTTGTCAGGACCAGAGGCCTTCCGGGCGTTAATCTTGATGAATGATCGCCTTACGCTGTCTGAGGACAGCGTCAGCACCTGGCCATCAGGAGAGGGGGGGAGTTTATGTGCTGGTGTGCTGTTACTTGCCTCGAACCGAGCAAAGAACTCATTCAGTTCATTCAGCGCAGAGGCTGAGCTGTCACAGGTCTGGGGGGGTGGTTTGTAGTTTGTGATGGTCTGTATTCCCTGCCACAGACTGCGTGTATCCCTGCTGTCCTTGAAACGGTGAGCTATTTTCCCAGAATACTGCCTCTTTGCCTTTCTGATGCCCCGGTCCAGGTTGTTTCTGGCTGCCCTCAGGCCCACCTGATCTCCCGCTTTGAAGGCAGCATTCCTGGCTTTCATGAGTCTGTGAACCTCAGCTGTCAGCCATGGCTTCTGGTTAGCCCGAACAGTGATGGTTTTAAGGTTGGTTACATCATCAATGCACTTGGTGATGTATGAACATACAGTGTCTGAGTACTCCTGGAGACATGTGGTGTTGTTTGTGGTAGCAGCTTCTTTGAACATACTCCAATCTGTGGTGTCAAAACAGTCCTGGAGTGCCTCTGAAGACCCCTCTGGCCACACTCGTATCTGCTTGCGGACTGGTTTTGTGACTTTCACCAGCGGCCTGTATGCTGGCTTTAGCATGACACAGATATGGTCCGAAGCACCAATGTGGGGGAGGGGGACGGCTCTGTAGGAATTTTTCATGGTGGTGTAAACCTGGTCCAGGGTGTGGTTTCCTCTTGTTGCAAAGTTTATGTTTCTGTATGTTTTTGGTAATACACTCTTTAAATCTGCATGGTTGAAATCACCAGCCGTGATGAGAAAAGCATCAGGGTGGGCTGTTTGTTGCTCACTGATGTGCACATATAGTTCATTTAGTGCCTCACCTCTATCTTTGCTGTTGGAGCTTGGAGGGATATATACAGCAACAATCAAAACAGCTGTAAACTCCCTCGGTAAAAAGAACGGTCTACATTTAATAGTCATGAACTCCACAAAAGGTGAGCAGTGTTTGTAGACCACAGCAGCATCACGACACCATGCGTTGTTGATGTAAACACAGAGCCCGCCTCCGCGAGTCTTACCTCCCTTGATGAAAGCTCGGTCCGCTCTGTAGCATGTTAGCTGCTCCAGCTGAATAGCATGGTCCAGAACGTTGTTGTTAAGCCACGTTTCCGTGAATACAAACACACAGCAGTCTCTCACAGTCTTTTGTGTCGTTCGTAGCAGGCGTATATAATCCAATTTGTTGTCCAAGGAGCGCACGTTAGCCAGAACCATGGATGGAATAGCCGGCCTGTGTGGGCTAGCTGCTAGCCTAGCTCTGATACCTCCGCGCTTACCCCGCTTCTGTTTCCTGTCACGCCGCTTGTGGCGTTTCCATGGCGGGCGCGGTGAAGCGTCACGCCGCTTGTGGTACTTCCACGGCGGGTGCGATGAAGGGAAACTCGGGGCTGGCTTCCAGAGCAGCTCGCAGTCACGAAGCTCACGTAACTCCTCCTCGAGCTCATGTAGCTTCTCCTGGAGTTCGCTGTTTATTCCCAAATGAGCGGTTTTTCCGACATCAAGCAGGAATTCACGGCTATACTTGCGTTCTTGAACACGTAGACAAGACAAAGACGTGCCGGCAAGTTGCGGCGTGCAGGACAAAACAGACGAAAGCACCGTGTTGCTGGGAGAGAGAGAAGCCACAACGTTTGCACGCGCCGCCATCTTTTCTTGGTACCTGTACATTGGGGTTCACTCCGGTGATCGAGAGGGTAGCCTCCCTTCGCCTACGTGGGGGGGGGACGGACTCTGACTGTTGTTTGCACCTATGCGCCAAACGGCAGCGCAGATTACCCATCCTTTGTCAGAGTCAGAGTCAGAGAATCTTTATTGTCATTTGCACCACATGTGTGTAGTGGCCATGACCGTGTCCGCTCTGATACACCTGTGTATTTTTGAACGGTTCCAGAGATGACCTTTACTGACCTTTCAGTAATCTGACACTTAACACAATTTATTTTATTAGCTTGAATCAAAGGACAGTTTCACTCAAAAGAGACTATTTCTATCTTTGATTTTGTTCTAATACAAAATATAATCAGAGCATCACCTGTGTTTATTCATGAACAGTGTTGTAATTTACAATATGTCTTATGATCACATATGTATATGCTGTGTCATTTCTACAAATGAAAAGGTGTCAAAGTTCAGATAATATGTCAAACTGCCTTTCTCAGAAGTTGTTTTTGTTGAGTTTCAGCTAAAACTCTCACTAGCGTCTGAAAGTCTCCTTACTGAGACACTTTTCCTAAACAATTTCTCTCTGCTCTGAATTTCACCTTGAATCGTGATAACAACAAGTGAACGGCTCGACTGGTTCTTTTGGACCAATGGGGAAGAGACAAGTATCTCTCATCTCAGATCTTCTACTAAGGTTCTAAGCTTTTGCTGGAACATTGAGTTTTTGCTTGGAACTTCAAGACATGAGGTCGTCCCAAAGAGCTGGATGAATGTCAGTCACACGCTAAAGACACGTCATTCAGTTAAAGACTAATAACATGTTGTTATGAGTCCACTTCGAACCGAGCGTACAAGCTCAGAACTTTGTTTATTCCTTCCTGGAATAAGTTATCTTGAGCCAGAGGCCAGGAGCTGACGCATTTTCTGATGACCAACGCGAAACCAGGAGACGTTGGAAGGTAAACGAATAACCTGCTCAGATGTACTGGTTCCCGCAAGGACCCCGTGCATCTGAAAAGCTACAAGGTCTTCTCTTACCGGGCTGTCGTCAAAAGGTAAAGAGCTGTTTACAAACGTACCTGGGATTTAGCAGAAGTCGGATGGAAAGTGTCATTTCTGGTTACACTCAAGATAAATAACTTCCTCTCTTAACCTCTCCCTCTTAAATCTCTCCTATCTCCATTCTAGCTGGTAACTATTTTTAAGCTAAGACTGAGCCACAGACTAAGTATAATGACATCCTGTAGTTATGTCTGTTGTTACAATTTAAATGTGCTGACGTATTAAATCGCAAGAAAGTGAAATCATGTCAATCAAGTGTAATGAAGTTAATTTAGTTGATTTATTCTAAATAAATGGTAGTGTCTTTGGCATACCAAACTAAGTTAACGTTTCCATTGTCACTCTATGGCTTCTGTTTTACTTATCCATCATAAAGATCACAAAAATATTGGGTAAACAGAAAAAGAAAAGAATCCGTGAAATTACTATTCAATCTGAATAAGTAAATTAATTAAGGTAAAGAGGTCAGTATTAATATTGACCTCATAAAATCCTTTACATCTGGGTGGCACCGTACGCGTTTAAAGACACAATATGGTGGTTACCCTCATGTTTACTTCATTTGGTGGTCCAAGTACGAGTTTTCTGAACGTTTATTCATAAATCTGTGATCCATCATGAACTTGAAACGTTATGTTTGCATATCAGGATCCAAGTTTTAAACTCTGAGGATAATAATTGGGGCTGGAAGTGTTCAGAACGATTGTAGGACTGCAGTTTATGACATTTGAAGCTAAAATTGTTATTTGTTCAATTTTTTAAACGCTATAAGTAGTTTGGTGGGTATTTGTCATGCTGTATGGCATGTGTTTGGTGGTTCTGATAAGACCTGGTCCAGATTACGTTGTGCATAAGCTGAGGCAATCTCAATGCAAAATGACCGCCGAGTCATTGTGCATGAAAAGCTATTATTAACATCTACAAGATTGCTGTGCTGGTATTTTACATGTTAGAGCAGGTCAAAGAAGCATATTACTGTTAGAACGTGTCGGATAGTGGTTCGTGAAACCCGAATTCTGCTCCTTAAAAGTGGACGGAACCGACCTTGACGTGGCTCTGAGAGAGTCCGTGTTGTGTTGCAGTTAAAGTGCTTTGCTACTAAGCGTAGCTAAGTTGTGCCTGTTTTAATTGTGATTGCCATGTTTCAGAATTTTGGGAAGTTAATTTGAAGCGTTTGAGTTGTTTAAGGGTCTGTAAAAGTTGCGTTCTGTTGTGCTAAGGTAATGTTAAAGGCTACATGTCTTTACATGTTGTTTATGGGCTGTGATTGGATAAAACAAGAGCTGTGAGCTGTCAATCACTCTCGTAGCGAGCGCTGATTCGCTGAAGTGGGGACGCACGCCGTTGCGTCCAGTCCACTTTGTCGTCATTTCCGGCACTGCATTGGTCGAAGGTAAGAAAACTACATTAACCATGAATGCTTGAGAATAGAACTACAAGCGCTGTGATTGATTGGTTGACGTCGCATATCTGTGTAGCGAGCTCCGCCTCGCTCAAGTACGAAAGCTGGTGACGCGCTATTTTTTGTCGTCATTTCCAGGTGCGGCACTTTGAGTGACAGTTCACACTCACAAGACAAACGGAGATTTCACTAAAAGTTTAAAAACTAATTTGAAGCCATCTAAACTGTCTCATAAATTTGTCTCTGACAAGAACATGGTTCGAGCGCTTATCACGGACACACTAGAAACTAACTCTAAAAGGTTGTTTTTATTTTAAATACTGAATAGAAAAATCAGTCACCTCGTGATAACATCAAGACTTGAAGCTGCCTCCTGTTTGTTAAAAGACGTTAACAGATGAGTTTTCTCATAAAACATCATAAAAAGTCAGCATTTTTATGGTGAAATACCACCTTTAAAATTGTTCTGTACACAAACAAAAGACTCCTGTTTATTTTAAATGAAGAAAATTAGAATAACAGAGGTACAGACAAACATTTTTGCTTATTTTAAATACAAAAGAGTTTAAAATAACAAACAAAAGTATAGTTTACTCCTCTTCCTTCTCTCTGACACAACATCTTTCACAGTTATCCTGTGCACATTTAAACTTTCCTGTTTATTTCAAATAGTGAAAAGTTTAGAGTAACGAATTCAGAGCATCTTTTATTTTGATTTTCACAGGAAATCCAGGTAAAAGATGGCAAGCACAAAGGGTGAGACCCCTGATACCACTGATACAGGGCAACCTGTGCCAACTGAAGGCTACGACCCGACCAAAGCAGATTGGATCAAACGTGCCTTATATTCGCTCACAGGGTCCATCACAAATTACCATGAAAAGACATAGTTGATGGAGGAAACAGATGTGGACAGAGCATTAAAAATTCTAACAGCTGGAACCACAACGGGTGAAAAGAAAGCAGACAGAGACAAATGTTTGGCTAAATTAAGCCTTCTGTTAAAAGCCAAACTAGACTTTGAGACTGTTGCACGCCAGGCTGTCTGAATCATGTTTAACAGCACAAATGGAGATTGCCACTTTACAGCAGGAGGTAAGGAGTTTAACACAGTCGAGTATTGACAGCGCTGAACAAACGCGTAGTCTCTACGAAGAATGCACAGTGTTAAAAAGGGATTTTGAACAATCACAAGATGATTTGAAAAAATGTGTGGTGGAGAAGGATAAGTATTACCATCAGTACAAGTCGCTTCAGGCGGATTGTGGGGAGGCACGAGACGCGCTAGACAAATGCACGGACACCCTGGAATCATTATCACTACGGTACACAAGGCTGCAAGATGATTATAGAAAATCACAAGAACAGCACATGATGTTACAACGTGATAATGATGGGTTAAGAGTCCAACTGAACAGTTGTCGAATAGAGCGTGCATCAGCAATGAACAAACTCTTTGAAGAAGAGAGAAAATGTTTGGATCTCATGAGTAAACACCTTGAGAATCCACCACCTCCACCGCCCCCTCCCATACCTGATGACCCACTCCCTCCTCCACCGCCCCCGCCCATGCCCGATGCACTACTCCCTCCGCCACCACCCCCACCTCAACAGACATTTGCTGGGATAACCCAATGGCAGGTACCTACGTACCCCATGTCAACAGGTGTACCTGGTGCGCAGATGGGTGGGTATATCACTATCAATGGTTCTCAATTCGCTGTCCCAATAGAACGACTCCATAAAATTTCCCAGTTCGTTCAACGTTTTGAGCCAGGGCAATATGGTTCAACTGAAACCGATACCTATCTGAAAGACATTGAGTTTAAACTGGCATGCTATCCGAACGCTACGGTCGACGATAAAGTCGGTTTAATCAAACTCACCTCAAGCAGAAAGGTGCAGCACTTCATTGCGCGTCAACCAGTCGCCATTTTGAAGGATTACAAACTTTTCTGCGAAACTCTACTGCAAGAATATGCTCCTCGCATGGGAGACGTTGGCTACCAAGCCGCATTGAAAATCACTCAGGGGCAGAATGAACATCCGATCCCATATTATGACAGACTTTTCGAAGCCTTTTTTGGTGATAGGAATGAGCCAGGTATGGAGGATGAACGTGATTTTAAGTTTCTTTTTATGAACAATCTATATTCAGAGATTGGTTCAACGGCCAACCTCATGGCCGACTACAAAGAAAAAACCATGCGTGAATTAAAGGAGTGCGCTATACGTGTTTTTGAAACATACAAGTGACACAAGAAACCTGTAGAAGTGTATCCAGGTGAAAAGGTCAGATACCAAGGAGCAAGAGCGCCGGCTCACTCTTTTAAGGAAGGCGAGAAAAAACAAAATTTCCAACCTAACAAACCGCAAAATGAAGGTGTCCGCTGGAACAAAGACCAAAAGGGGTCCAGAGACCCGAAGTGGTGCAGGCCGCATCAAGAGGATGAACCCCATCATCAAAAAGGGGGGGCATTCCAAAAGAAAAAGAAATATGGGTCCCAAGGAGACTCATATGAAAGAGGGTGGTCCCAGAGGGGACCCCCGAGCAATGCGCCAGCTCCTGCACCTCAGACTGAACAGTCTGGGGCGAGGAAAAACCCACAGAAGTTCCAGAAAAAAGGCCCTAAACCTCTGTCCTCAGAAGAGATGGAGAACATACGTCGGTTGTTAGAAAGTTTGAAAAAAACAAACAAGGAAAACAAACCTGGAGTAATGTGTAGCACTATCATTGATAGTAACTCAGAGCACACAAATAACAACAATGCCACAATTGCTGACAGTCACCGAGATATTGATGGTCAGGATGCTGACAATCAGGGTACAGACAGTCAACAAGACGTTGACTGTAACCATGACATCATTGTTACAGATTCCGAGAGCCCCTCATCAGAAAAAGGAGGGAAAAGCTCACTCACCAAAGACAATGACTCGTCACAGACCGAACACTCAGACCCACGTGTGACTGCACTACCAGTACTGATAAATGAAAATGACACGGACAATGGTAGACGTAATATACGTAGAAGAAAACCTGATAGGTTCCTGTGTAACATTATCAGGAAGATTATAGAAAATCACAAGAACAACACATGATGTTACAACGTGATAATGATGGGTTAAGAGTCCAACTGAACAGTTGTCGAATAGAGCGTGCATCAGCAATGAACAAACTCTTTGAAGAAGAGAGAAAATGTTTGGATCTCATGAGTAAACACCTTGAGAATCCACCACCTCCACCGCCCCCTCCCACACCTGATGACCCACTCCCTCCACTGCCCCCGCCCATGCCCGATGCACTACTCCCTCCGCCACCACCCCCACCTCAACAGACATTTGCTGGGATAACCCAATGGCAGGTACTTACGTACCCCATGTCAACAGGTGTACCTGGTGCGCAGATGGGTGGGTATATCACTATCAATGGTTCTCAACTCGCTGTCCCAATAGAACGACTCCATAAAATTTCCCAGTTCGTTCAACGTTTTGAGCCAGGGCAATATGGTTCAACTGAAACAGAGCACCTGTGAGGAAGCGGACGCGGGCACACCTTGGCTGCCGCTGCTCCTCATACTTTTTGCTCTTTGAAGCCTTTTTTTTACTACTTTCTGCTGTTTTTTTTTTCACCGAGCCTTGTTGGACATTTCTACCTTTCTCGATTGCAGAGTGCGGCAGGCCTAGGCCTGTGTACAGCACCTGTACGAGCTGACGCGGACATTTCTACCTTTCTTTGAACCTTTCTACCTTTCTTTGAACATTTCTACCTTTCTTGAACGCAGAGTGCGGCAGGCGTTTGCCTGTGTACAGCACCTGTGTGAACGGACGTCACGCGGGCATTTTTTCCTTTCTGTGATTAAGTTTTAGAGCAACTGTCTTTTCTGACTGCGTTGTGGTTCTGCAAACATTATAAGTTGCCGGTCAAAGCAGATGACCGCTTGTCCTGAGCCTGGGTCTGCTAGAGGTTTCTTCCTTCTAAAAGGGAGTTTTTCCTTTCCACTGATGCCTAGTGCTTGCTCAGGATAGGAGACTGCAGCCAGGCCAAGATTTGACTTGTTGCTGGATTCATTAGATAGTAAACTTTACTAGTTTAACCGTAATTTTATTAGTGGGGGCTGTTAGCTCCCGCTAGCTCCAGAACGAATTTAGCTTAAAAAACCACGTAGCTGCATTTATTGTTCGCTTACCTGCTGCCTCTGTCACCCTCCTGGGTCCTCTGGACTGTTTTGGATTTTCTCCTGTGCTCCTCTTCGAGGTAATGATCATTCAAATTACCTCTTTCTGCTTCTTGTATATCTTTCTTGGAGCCGTGGGCCTGCTGTTAGCGGCTAGCTCCATGCTAGCTTCCACCGGATCGACAACAATGTTGACCTACTCCGCTTCGCAGCTGTTTGAATTTAACAACTGCTCCATTCCTCCTTCTATTTCGACCATTAAACAACTGGGACTTCTGCGTAGACCTCGTTACATCCATAGAAGCTCTCGAAAGAAATTAGTTCACTTTAGGCAAACTGGCTCTGACTCGATTGCTACTGTCTGGTCTGAGAGACGTGTCGCACCTCGACGACGTCATCAGAACGCTGCGTCTGTGGTCCTTTGTAGTCCACAGCACACGAAGTGGCAAGGAAAACGTGGAGTGGACTTCAGTCTGCTTAAACCTCTTCAAAAACAATCTGCTCCAACTAGTATTAAAATAGAACTTTTTAATGTTCAATCACTTTCAAACAAATCATGTCTAATTCATGATCACATTTTGGAGAAGAATTTGGACCTCATGTGCCTCACAGAAACTTGGCATAGACCGGATGTGTACAGTTCTTTAAATGAAGCTTGTCCATCTGGATACAGCTATCTGCAGAGAGCCCGCAGCACTGGCCGCGGTGGTGGTCTGGCTGTAATCTACCGCAGTAGTTTAGGGCTGTCGCATCTGGTTTCTCAGGATTTTTCTTCTTTTGAATGTCTGGCTTTCAGCTTCAAAGCCCCACTCCTGATGAATGTTATATTAATTTATAGACCTCCCAAACCGCATGTTTCATTTAACTCAGAGATACATGACCTCTTCACTTATTTCTGCACCTCCCCTGTGAAGACTATTTTTCTTGGCGACTTGAATATCCACGTGGACAATTCCTCTTCACCTCTGGCAACAGATTTTAAGTCTCTTTTGGATTCTCTTAATCTCACTCAACATGTTGACGCCCCTACGCACAGCAGGGGGCATACTCTGGATTTGGTGATTACTGACACTGTACTCATCAATAATTTATCTGTATATGACCTGGGTGTCTCAGACCACAGGGTCATCTCCCTGGAAGTGCCTTCATCTTCGCCTGCTTCAAACCCAAAACGACCCATCCAGTTCCGTGACCTTAAAAACATTTCCCTTGATGTTCTGTCTGCTGATCTTCACACCCTGACCACGGTCAATCATCCTTCTGCAGATGACTCTGTGGATTACTACAACCAATCTCTTCGGGAGCTCCTGGACCTACATGCTCCCTTGAAAACAAGACTGGTGTCTTTCTCCCGTTCAGCCCCTTGGTACACTGATGAGCTGCGCAAGATGAAGGCAACTGGCCGTGCTATCGAGAGACGTCTAAAATCATCTGGTCTCTCGGTACATAAGCAGGCGTACAAAGAACATCAGAAAGCGTACGCCTATTCTCTTAAAGAAGCACGCTCCAAATATTATTCCAACATCATCAACACCTGCCCTGGAAACTCTAAACAGCTCTTCTCCACAATAACTCGTCTGCTTAATCCCATTAAACAAACTCTTGAGGACTCTGCTCAAAAATGCGACCTGTTTCTTTCATCTTTTAAAACCAAAATTGACACTATCAGATCTCAGCTCCACAACCTCCCTGTTCTCAGTGTGCCATCTACCCGTCTGCATTCTGGGACCCTTAACAGCTTTGACGAAGTTGTTCAGAGTGAGGTGGAGGCCATCATCAAGAAAATGAAGCCTTCATCCTGCGCCCTGGATCCTTTCCCCTCGTCTCTCATAAAATCCAATCACTCTGCAATAGGCCCACTTATCACTCAAATAATAAATCAGTCTCTTCAATCTGGTCATGTTCCACTGCCTCTAAAAACTGCCATCATTAGGCCTCTTCTGAAAAAATCTAATTTGGATCCCGACATTTTTTCTAATTACCGCCCAATTTCACACCTCCCTTTTCTGTCTAAAGTGCTGGAAAAAGCAGTTGCTGCTCAGCTGCAGGATCACTTACAACAACACTCCCTGTATGAGAAGTTCCAGTCTGGATTCAGGGCAGCTCACAGTACTGAGACTGCACTGCTGAGAGTTACTAATGATGTCCTCTTGGCTGCTGACACTGGCTCTCCCTCCATCCTTGTCCTCCTTGACCTCACTGCAGCCTTCGACACTGTGGACCATAGTATCCTCCTCCACCGTCTTCATGTGGAGGTCGGTCTCTGTGACACCGTCCTGGACTGGTTTAAATCTTTCCTCTCCAATAGGCTGGAATGTGTTAGTCTTGGCAACGCCACGTCCCAGACAGTCTCTGTCTCCTGTGGTGTCCCTCAGGGGTCGGTTCTGGGGCCCCTGTTGTTTTCCCTTTACATGCTGCCTTTAGGTCAAATTATTAATCAGTTCAACATTTCTTTTCACTGTTATGCCGACGATACACAGCTTTACATCAGGACTGGAGCATCCTCATCTTCCACCTTGTCATCTCCATCTTCACTCACTGCCCTCTCTGCCTGCCTGGAGGCAATTAGGGCATGGATGAATCAGAACTTTCTTCAATTAAACTGCTCCAAGACCGAGGCCATACTGATTGGCACCCCTCACCAGGTACAGACATCTACTATAACAACACTTTCCTTTTCTGGACAAGACATCCCCCTCTCCACCTCTGTTACAAATCTTGGAATAAAAATGGACTCCAATCTTACATTTGAAAATCACATTAAGCTTCTGTTTAAAACTTGCTTCTTCCATCTTCGAAACATCTCTAGACTTCGCCCATCCCTAACTTTTTCCGATGCTGAGAAGCTCGTCCATGCTTTTGTCTCCTCCAGGCTCGACTACTGCAACTCCCTGTTTATTGGAATCCCTGGCAAAAACCTTCAGAAACTTCAATATATTCAAAACAGTGCTGCAAGGATCTTGTTGCGAGTTCGTAAATTTGAACATATTACGCCCATTCTTCATAACCTTCATTGGCTTCCTGTCGCCTACAGAATTCAGTACAAAACTGCTCTCATTACACATCAATGCTTACATGGAACTTCACCAGATTATCTGAAGGATATTCTTATTCCACACTCATCCACCCGGTCGCTGCGGTCACAGAACAGTAATCTCCTTCACATTCCGAGAACCAAATTAAGGACCATGGGAGACCGGGCTTTCAGTGTGGCTGCCCCCCGCCTGTGGAACTCTCTTCCTGACTGTCTGAGGGTCCCACAGTCTGTGGTTGACTTTAAGAGCGGCTTGAAGACCTTTCTTTTCAACCGAGCATACTCTGCCTCCTCATGATTCTACTTTTGATCTTAGTTGATACTGTTATTGATTTTACTTGTTCTATTACTTGTTTTATTGACATTTAATTTCTGTTGCACCGTGTAGCACTTTGAGATTTTCATTAATGAAAAGTGCGTTATAAATTGAATTCATTATTATTATTATTATTATAA
>JBBPBX010026247.1:8201-31475 GCA_038048925.1 Garcialebias charrua | reverse complement strand
TTTTTGGTGTTTGTCATCCTCCTGCTGGAAAAGAAGTGATTTTAACCACTGCACAGTTTTGCAACATGCTGCTTCAGAGAAAACCCATCTGACGTTTAACTTACAATAAAAACTTGTTGAAACCAGTTTAAAGAGTGTTCTCAAATCAATTAGGATGCAAACGACAACAAGCTGTCTTTTTTGGACTGTTTGGTTCACATGGAGGGAGAGGACAGTCTCAACATTGAAGTTTACAGAAAACCATCCCACACAGACCAGTATCTTCTGTTTGACTCTCACCATCCACTGGAACACAAACTCTCAGAACTTTACAGCATCGGGCCAAACACATCCCCACAAAGACAGAAGGGAAGGAAAAGGAACAGAAACACATCAACAAATCTCTCCAAACATGTGGATATCCTAACTGGGTTTTTGTCAAGTCAGCGAGGAAATCTACAAAACACAATACAGAAAAAGGAGAACAGACGAAAAAACATTGTCATCCCTTATGTTGCTGGAGTCTCAGAGAATTTCAGAAGGATTTTCAACAAACACAACATCCCAGTACATTTCAAACCCAGCAGGACTCTCAGACAGAGGCTGGTCCACCCGAAGGACAAAACCCCCACACACAAACAGAGTGGTGTAGTGTACGCAGTCCAGTGCAGCGAGGACTGTCCAGACCTCTACATTGGAGAAACTAAGCAGCCCATTCACAGAAGAATGTCCCAACACAGGAGAGCCTCCTCCTCTGGACAAAACTCAGCTGTTCACCTCCACCTCACGGACAAGGCCACTCATTTGAGAACCAGAATGTGCATATTTTGGGCAGAGAACACAGATGGTTTGAGAGGGGTGTGAAGGAAGCTGACAGATGCACAGCAGTGATCTGAGCTTCATGAAGATCCATCCTGTGAGTCATGTGATATTTTGCTAACAGTCATTGTTTTAAGTAAAAATATTGCTCAGTATTTTCCAGGCTCTGTGTGGAGGATTACTCTCGCCTACTACCTCACCACAATTGAGCTCTATGGCTGTGAGTTATACTCGTTTTTATTGTTTGCTAAATTTGCTTAGCTGGGGCGGCCATCTTGGATGAGATTGACTAGATGATCCTCGGAAGAGTTTTACTCAAATCTGCTCAGTGGTTCATGAGATATTTTGCTAACAGTATAGACAGAGTGGATAAAAAGTCTTGGATCGTCTCCTCCTCCTCCTGCAACCTTCTACCAGAAGCTTCATCACTCATCAGCTCATAAACCTAAACACAACTCCTTATGGCCCCACAATATTTCATATTATTCCAGGAAACCATCTTCATAAACCAACTCTGCACTGCACTCCTTCGAGGCCTGGTCTGCATCAGAGCTCCCCTGAACAGCACATAGCCACACGTATCTCTTCTTTAAGGTCATAATTAGTCAGTAGTGTAAAAAAGGAAGGGGTGGGTGTAGTGTGCATGCTGACACTTGATATCTGAAGTTCTCCTTCTTGCTGGCAGTCTGCAGAGCTCCTCTGCTGATGAGCTGGAGCGATTTGCAGCAGTCCAGTCAAATCATGGCCCTGCTGGTAACTTCAGATGTATAATGTGTAGGTTGGGAAGCTTAATTTGAGGTTTTCATTTGACTCCAACCATGCAGGAACTTTTTTTTGTCTTTCTAGAGTCCACATGACAGACCGCAGGATGGAAGCTGTAAAACCACAGCAAGTTTCACAAGGAATTCACTGGTTCTCACGATTAAATGTGAACTTAGATTAAAATGTTAATTAAATGAAGGCTAACACATGCAGCTGCAACGTTAATATTCTCATACAAGGAGGCAGATTACTGCAGATTAACAGCATGCATGGCCACATGACAGCCTGCAGCAAACGCATTCAACCTTCAGGAGTTAAACAACTCTCATTGGGAGATATGAAACAAGAATTCATTGTTTTTGTATAGATTTTAAGAACACTTTGTTCACCTGGAAAACGGCACGTCATCACAGAGCAGTGACTCCAGAGCAGCTGGGCGTTAAAGGATTTGCTCTGGGGCGCCAGACTGATGATGAAGGGAGGGACACACTCTGCTCGTTCACTTTCTCTGCTCCAAACCGTCTCCACCGGTCCTGTTCGTCTCATCGGACACGACGTGAAACCTCCAATCAGTCGTGACAGCTGTCTGTGCAAACGTGATTTTTCATCAGCATTCTCTTTTTCTTTTAAATAGAGCCATGTCCCCCCTTGAAGAAAGGAATGAAAAGACCTGTTTCTTTAAATAATAATAATATCCAGGCTGGGTTATCCTTTGGTATCTATTCTATCGATCATCAAAAGTGGCCATCTCCATCTTCTACTGTTTATTGGTGGTCGGGTGGTGAAGGTTGCAACAGGTCCAGAGAAACCCAAACATCCCTCTCCCCAGTGACTCTCCAGTTCTTCCTGGGGGATACCAAGGCGTTCCAGAAAAGATATATAATCCATTTACAAAGTAGTTTTGGGTCTGTCCCAGCAGGGCCTCTTCCTAGTGGGACATGCCCAGACACCCTCCAGGTTTACCAGATGCTTGAACCACCTCAAATGACTCAATTTGATGCAGAGGAGCAGCTACTCTGAGGAACTGCATTATAATGATCTTCCATTGTGAACAATGAGAGGTCAATCTGCATGTGTCAATCTGCTTTATAACCTGAATCCCACACTTCTTGTTTCTTTGAATCGAGAAAGTCAAGTCAAAGTCAAAGTCAACTTTATTGTCAGAACTGCAATATGTACAGGACATACACAGGATTGAAATTGCGTTTCTCTCAGTCCCTCGGTGCAACAGTAACCATTTAAACACTAAAACACTGAAACATTTAATAAACATAAGCATAAAATAGTAAAAGTGTAACATTGTCCTGAGTTTTTGCATAGTAGTATAAAAGTATGAAAATTTACACCAACACTAAAACTAAAACTAAAACACTAAACATTTAATGAACATAAGCATAAAATTAAATAATAAAAGTGTAATACTGTCCTGAGTTTTTGCATAGTAGTATAAAAAAATATAAAAAGTATATCTATAAAATAAACTGAAGGTTCTAGCATTGACATTTGCAAAGAGTGGCAAAGCAGCATATGAGTTAATGTACACAGTATATGTATGAGGTAGTTGATGTTGGTATAGAGGCAAAAGTGGCATATGCAGTAAGGCACATTGGGCATCCTTAAATAAGGCTAGTCAGAGAATACTGTATATGTATCAGCAGTGGTGTAGATATAAAAGTAGTGTAAATGTAAACAGTAGTAATAAATGTAAACAGTAGTAATAAATGTAAACAGTATTAATAAATGTAAACATTGAATGTAAACAGTAGTATGTAAACAGTGAATGTAAACAGTAGTATGTAAACAGTGAATGTAAACAGTAGTATGACTATAGGCAGTGATGTAATACAGACATTAGTGCAAATATGAGAAGTAGTGCAAACTGAATGAGCACATGACCGAGAGTTTAGTGAATAACCCGTTTGATGACACAGAGTCTAGTGTTAAAATCTTTGTGTTGTGTGGTAATGTGTGAGAAAGTTTTTTGTGTTAAGGCAGTTCAAATGGGAGGGGAGGCAGAGCAGGCAGAGTGTTTAGCATCCTGACTGCCTGATGAACAGAGCTGTCTCTCAGTCTGCTGGTTCGAGCCTGGAGACTCCTCAGTCTCCTCCCTGATGGCAGCAGTCTGAAGCAGCTGTGTAGTGGGTGTGTGGGATCACCTGCCATGCAGTGGGCTTTCCGAGTGAGGCGTTTGCTGTGTAAGTCCTGCAGTGAGGGCAAGGAGGTGCCGACGATCTTCTCAGCTGCTCTCACGATGCGCTGGAGGCTCTTGCGGCAGGATGCAGTACATGCACCAAACCACACAGTGATGCAGCTGGTCAGGACACTTTCTATGGCACCCCTGTAGAAGGTGCACATGATGGGGGTTGAAGCTCCAGCCCTTTTCAGCTTGCGGAGAAAGTAGAGGCGCTGGTGAGCCTTCTTGGCCAGTGATGCAGTGTTCCTGCTCCAGGACAGGTCCTTTGAGACGTGCACTCCCAGGAACTTGGTGCTGTCCACTCTCTCCACTGCGGTGCTGTTGATGGTCAGAGGGGCATGTTGGGCATCCCTCTTCCTGAAGTCCACGACAATCTCCTTTGTCTTCTCCACGTTGAGAGTGAGATTGTTGAGAAAGCTCCTCGGATGAGAAGTGAAACGTTTTCTGTTGTTTTGTTTTTAACCTTTTTTTTTTTTGGAATTGCAAATATCAGTAGACGTCACCCATAAATAAATAAATAGATAAATAAACAAATAAGCAACAATAAACATAATAATATACAGTACAGTACAATGTAGTGGACCAGACCTTTGCCTCTCTGAGACTGTAGTGGACACGCCTTATCACTGAATCTCTCAGTGAAACAGATATTAACCCAGTTTATTCCATTTAGTTTGAATCTAAGAACATAATCACTCACAAGAGACTCTTTTTACTCTTTTAATTTTGTTTTAATTCAAATATATCAACAGAATAATCTGTAATTTTTATGATCATGTGTTAATATGCTGGGTTATTTCTTCATATGATGGTGTTCAAACTGTGTCTTCGTCAAAGAACTCTGTCTAAACCTGAAAAATATGTCAAGTTGAACTTTTCAGATTTGTTTAGAAATGTTAAGATGTTAATCAGTTAATCTTATAACTGGCGCCTATTTTCTATCTTATCCTAAAACTATCTGGTCTCTCTTGTCTAAACAATTTCTTTCTGATTTTCACTTGACGTCTACTAATCTCCTCCCATTCCCTGATTGAACTGACCAATCGGGAAGGACTAAGTATCTGGGTCAAACTCCCTTTAAAAGTTCCACTTTGTGCTTCTTCCTCAGTCTGCTGGAGAAGTTGAACTATGATGTTTTCTCCTAAGAGATGGATTGAACGTCGGTCAAAACGCCAATGACCTTGTTCTATCAGCAAAGGTTTCACCGCACGTTAGCTGTGAACCCGCCTCGAGCTAAAAAGCTCCACTTTTAATGAAATTCCTTCGAGGAATCTTTTATCTTGAAAAGCCAAACCGGAACTAGTAGCCTCTACTTCGGTTAGATTGACTGCGGACCTCATGCGAGCCGTTGAGAGTGAACAAGATGGAAGCCTGTTAAATGTTAGCTGGATGGACGATACGTGCGTTGTTTAAGGCTGACCCGCTTTACCGGAGTTTGGGGACCTAGAATCTTCACCAAAGGTAAAAAGTTGTTGTTCAATGCGGACGGGAGTCTAGCGGAAACCGCCGAAGAGCTGCCATGTTTCTGGTTGTAAACATTCAAGATAATAACCCTCCTCATCTTTCCTCCATCTCTCTTCCTTTCTCCTTAAACTTTAACTTTATTCTTGCCAGTAACTAGACTTTAAGAAACATTTGCCTGCAGATATAAAGTAATATGTCATCTCATTACTTGTTTCTGTTGTTCACAAAATTGAATTTGTCGACATTTAGTTTATAAGAAGTTTGATCAGAACCAATCCGTTGTATACATGTTGATGTAATTTATGATTCTGTTAATAAATGATTCATCTCCTGGTGAATCGATATAAATTAACGTTTCATGCCTGTTACATCTCATCTGACCACACAATTTATTTGTAATTTCTTAAAAAGAGAGAACTCGTGAAATAATTGTTGATAAGGTTGTGTCAGGTAACCTGCTCAATTCTTACATTTGGTGTATTGGATGGCTCAGTAAATCTGAACCCCCTTGTACAACTACAACAGACATACTCTAACTTCAACAGCTGAGGGTTTTTACAAACAAACAAAACATTTCTTAATGTCAATATTTGATATTGTTTTTATAGATAAATATTAAAAGGGAACGGAGTTTGCAAACGGCAGCATGGCTGAATTCGACAAGGAGATAAATTCAACAGAACAACAAGAACCTTTGGGAACAAAGGGTCTGAGCTGCTGGACAGAAGAAAAAAAAAACAGAGAAAATCTAAAAATAGCTCACTGGGTTGGGTTTAGTGATTAAATCATGCTGTAAATTACAGATGTGTTGTTCTTGGAGGGAACACATCATCGCACAGAAACGTGATCTTTCTTTTTCAGCTTCTTTAAACCATGGCGGTAAATCAGAGGAGCTCTAGAAAAGACACTGTATATCCTCCCTGGAGGCAAGGGTGATGTGTTCAAGATGTAATTAACCGTTGGTGCAAATTTAAACAGGAGGTCCAAAACTCGAAATAAGTCGAGAGACGTTTCTTTTCCAGTCTTGGTAACCTCAGCAATAAAAGCCTCTGAGGAAGTTTCCTGTTTTGTCTCGGAGACATCGCCTGGCAGTTTGGACCTTTTTCCAGCGTAAAACGGTGAAGAGGGGTTTTAGTTTTGGCCGAGCCGTGCTTTAGCTTTTAGGATGACTCACAGAGTTTGATTCTGCATACCAGCAGTTCCTCCTGAGATGGAAAGCTATGTGCAAGTGAGGCCTGATCGCCTCCCCTTTCTTCCCTGGAACACCAGACAGTTGATACCAGCTGTTCTGGGTCACGGATGTATTCTGGATTTTTTTCCACGTTGAGCCCCTTTCATTTCTTTCCACATCTGTCCCCAGTGACAGCAGCACACTGTGCTCCTTTACATCATTGTCCAGAGACACATCTGCAAGAAATTAGCCCGGTTCTTTTGTGCACATTTCACCCAGACGCTTTAGGCACTTAAAGGAACTGTAGAGAATTTGAATCCATGCACATCTGAGACGAAGTGAAAGGAGGAAAAGCAAAAGAAAAAACCTCACCTGATGTAAAACTCATCATTAAACTAAATCATTGCTTTTAGATGTAAACGTGGAGTCAGATGCGAGTCATAACTGAACATTTACAGCCTTATTTGTCTATAATAAATGAAATATAACTATTGTTTTACGCAGATTTTACCATTTGTGCATAATTACCGGTACTTTAATTTCAAAGGCGACAATGCTTTTGCTTCCGTCTGCGCATGAGTGTGTGTAGCAAAACATTTCATGAACCAGATGAGGAATTTTAATGAAACCCATAAAAAGTATTGGCACACTTACCGGTATACAGCGGGTTAACTTGTAGAGTCTCTGCTATCCAAGAAGAACATCACAGCTAAACGACATTAGCCGACAAAGAAAAAAAACGACATTAGCCGACAAAGAAAAAAAGCTGTAACGCAGTCAGTTTGACAGATTGAGCTAAAATTTGGAGTGGTAGTAGCTGAGAGTTGTTCACAGTACACACAATGAGTAAAACATCTTACAACGTCTAGAGTCACATTCTTTACAAGGTTTTATTGCTGTCTCTTTTACATGAGCTGACCTCAGTCTAAAACTGACATGAAATGGGCGACATGCAGTGGCGATTTTAGCCTCTTTTTAGGGGTATTCAAGCACCCCTAAATTTTAACTCAGCACTCCTGAAAATTAAAGCACATTTGTGAAAGAAATTTTTTTTTGAGGAGTTTTGGGTTACTTTTTATTGCATTTATGATTCAATGCAACAAAACAAACATATTTAAAAGGTAACAGATCATTGTAATACTTAGTTTATTTGCATAATGACTTTGATTGATGGATGTCCCGCCCCCGAGCTGCTGACTTTCAGAAACTGTGCCCTCCTGAGCAGTAAGGTTGAATAGCTCTGCTTTAGAGGATGGAATACAGTTAATTGAATGCAACAGTGATAAACAGGAAGTAACGCATGTTCATCTGTACGAAGGCTGCAAGTAAATCAGATCCTACCTCTCTGACAGGTCTTTTTGTGTGTCCATCAATGATTTTACTTCTGCAGTGGCGGCTCTTAAATGGGGGGTTCCGCAGGGGTCCATCCTGGGTCCTCTCTTGTTCTCCTTATACCTGCTGCCACTCGGTGCTATCTTCCGGAAACACAATATACCTTTCCACTTCTACGCTGATGACTGTCAAATCTACTTCCCCCTAAGACAAAATGGTACAGGCTCTATTCAACCTCTGCTCGACTGCCTGGCTGACATCAGGGACTGGATGGCTTTAAATTTCTTAAGCTTCAATGATAAGAAGTCTGAAGCCATATTGTTCCTTCCCAATGACACAACCTCAAACCACTGCATTGACCTGTCTGCTCTACCCCTGTCCGAAAAACAAAAAGTCAAAAATCTGGGAGTGATAATGGATCCTTCCATGAAACTCAACAGTCATGTAAACATGATCGTCAAATCCTGTTTTTTCCAGCTGAGGCGTCTGTCTAAGCTGAAGCCCATATTATCCAAAAAGCACCTGGAGACAGTGATTCACGCATTCATTACATCTAGGCTTGATTACTGCAATTCACTTCTGTTTGGCGTCAGTCAAGCCACCATTGCACGATTGCAACTGGTTCAGAACGCAGCTGCCCGATTTTTAACCAGCACACGCAAAAGAGAGCACATTACACCAGTCTTGGCCTCCCTTCACTGGCTACCGGTTCATCTTCGAATCCAATTCAAAATTCTCATGTATGTCTACAAATCGCTGAACAGTCTCGCCCCCGCCTATCTCTCAGATCTGATACACCCATATGTCCCTCCACGTGCTTTGAGGTCAGAGGATCAGGTGCTCTTGATAGTTCCAGAAACTCGCCTTAAGCGCAGGGGTGACAGGGCGTTCTCTGTAGCAGGCCCAAGACTCTGGAACGAGTTACCGCTGCTCATCAAACAGGCCCCCTCCCTCTCGGTTTTCAAATCCCGGTTAAAAACTCACTACTACTCCATTGCTTTCAATGCCAGCTGATTTGTACTGGATCGTTTGATTTATGATCTGCAATGTTTTTATGTTTTTCGTGTTGTACTTCATTGTATGTGTTGCCTGTTGCGTGTTTGTTTGTCCAGCACTTTGGTGTGGACTTGTTCCTGTTTAAAGTGCTTTATAAATAAAATGGTATGGTATGGTATGGTAAATCCTCAATTTTTGTCATAATTACATTGTACTGTGTGCTTAATGGTTAAATTAAAGGTTAACGCTTAGTTAGTTGTGCTTTGTTTTGTGTGTTTTGTATGTAGATTGCCACTTCTTGTTGCATAAGTTTAGTCTTTGTCAAGATCAGTTAACACTAAATTGATTTTGTACAAAGCGTTTCTTAGGTTGAGTATAAAGCAGGGAGCTACATCTGTAGCATAGCTAGCGTGTCTGTATTGCTCGTCGCTAGCTTAGTGCTACTTCTTGTTGTGCAGAGCTCTTTAAAATACAGGTAGTCCTCGGGTTACGACGGTCTCGAGTTACGACGTTTCGTGGTTACGACGCATCTCCCATTTACTATTTATTATTTAGAGTTACGCAGTTTTACGTCATTAACGTCGTGACGCAGCGGCGGAAGAATACTGCACTGTACTGTGAACGCGGTTTTATGTTGTAAACGGAATGCGGAATACGGCGGATGGATCGGTTTTACGTCGTAAACGTAGTGGCGGAGGAATATGCACTGTACTGTGAACGCGGTTTTACGTCGTAAACGGAATACTGAATATGGCGGATGGACCGGTTTTACGTCATAAACGTAAAGCAGCGGCGGAAAATATTGTACTTTACGCGGTGCAGTGGCGGAAAATATTGTACTGTATGCGGTGCAGCGGCGGAGGAATACTGTACTGTACTGTGAATGCGGTTTTACGTCATAAACGGAATGCGGAATACGGCAGATGGACCGGTTTTACGTTGTAAACATAGCGGCGGAGGAATATGCACTGTATTGTGAACGTGGTTTTACATCGTAAACGGAATGCGGAATACGGCGGATGGACCGGTTTTACGTCATAAACGTAAAGCAGCGGCGGAAAATATTGTACTTTATGCAGTGCAGTGATGGAAAGTATTGTACTGTACGCGGTGCAGCTGCGGAGGAATACTGTACTGTACTGTGAACGCGGTTTTACGTCGTAAACGGAAAACGGAATACGGCGGATGGACCGAGGAGAACGGCGTCAACAGCATACTAGTAGGCCATTAACTATTTTTTCCCTTCATTATGGCTCCCAAACGTTTGTGTTTTTTGATAATTATGTGTTAGGATAGGCTAAGCGCTTGGTAATACAGTACTGTACATGTACTGTATATCAGAGTCAGAGTCAGAGTCAGAGAGTCTTTATTGTCATTTGCACCGCATGTGGTACATGTGATGAAAACGAGATTATGTACACGGGGTCCCAGTTACATCCAACAACAAATGCAAGAGAAAAACAGTAATAACATCTAGAATTAACTAAGAAAAACATCAACTAGTAATACACTAAGCCTAATATAGTGGAAATAAACAGCAGCACGAACATGAGTTTGTATGAGCAGATGGTCACAGATGAACACAGATGAACACAGCAACAAGAAAACAGATCAGCATCAGCATGATGTGATATTTTGCAGTGTTTATTTTTATTTTATTTTTATTTATTCATGAGTCTAACAGCCTCAGGGTAGAAGCTGTTCCTCAGTCTAGTGGTTCTACATTTGATGCTCCTCAACCTCCGTCCTGAGGGGAGTGGGACAAAGAGTGAGTGTGCTGGGTGAGTGAGGTCTTTCATGATGCAGGTATATGGTCTAGTATGTACGTATATTCCGACTTACGTCGAAAATCGGATTACGACGCAGCGTAGGAACGGATCTACGTCGTAAGTCAAGGACTACCTGTAGTTATTGAATCAAGTGTTTACTTATGGAGGTAAAATAGATGTTTAACAGAATGCAGGAAATGGCATCTACTTTATTCAAAATTTTCTGGGGGAGGACTCCCCAGACACCCTCTCCCCACTGGTGTGCACCCCCCACATTATGACTGCATCTCATGCTAAAGGGCGAGGCAAAGCTCCGCGCTGGACCGACGCGTGGGGGGTTTACAGCAGAGCTCAGCGTGAAGCAACGTGTGGCTCCAACATTTTCGCTCCAAATACTTGATGTCATTTGAGCAGAAGCAGGGCGGAGCGTTTACCTACCAACGGGACAAATTGAGGTCGCTGATTGGTCATTTGCTGACAGCCTACTGATTTGATTGACAGGTCGGGAAAGGCAGAGGGCTGTGCAGCTTTGTTCTGTGTTTATATGTTAATAAAAAAGTCCTAAAAATTAAAATTAAAACAGGGAGCGCTGGTCCTTCAACCCACACAGCAGACAAGCACACCAGGAAATGTTTAGAACCTGCGCATCCACGTTGGACATGAGTTTAGTTCACTCGTGACAAGTTCATTCATTCCTCCTCATCGGAGGAGGAAGTGAATGGTGACCGCTTCAAGCGATCACTTGACTTTTGGCAAAAAAACAAAAGAAAAGTCCAGTTCAGCGATGAAGAAGGGATATTTAATACATTTGTGTGTCATACAAAACAGTCCGCCACCAGGGCAGTTTATTGTGAGACAACGCGCGCGCGTGAGCGGTCGTAAAATTTGAGCTTGGCGCGTTTGCGCGAGCGTTCAAAGGCTTGTGCAGCGGCGCTCACACGGCGCTGGCACGGCGTGGCGCGGCGCTCGCTCCAGCGCGGAGCTATGCCTCGCCCTTAATGGCCACCACATTGCTCAAGCCAATAGTCAACACTGGGGGGCTAAGCACACCCTGAAGGGCAAATTCTAGAATCACCCCTGGCGATGTGCATTCCTTTCAATAATGCTAGGCCTTTAATTCTTGTTTTAGTTGTGAAATTATAAAAGTGAAAGAAAAACACACACAACTCTGAAAAAGACATCCAGGTCAAAGTTGACTGCTTTGCTGATTTCCCCTGAAACTCGTTCAAACAAAGTTCAGCTCAGATCCGCCCTCCAGAAGCAGACATTTCAAATATGTTCAGCATTTTTTTTTCTTCATAAATGATGTGTATTTATTTCTCTTGGAGCACATTAGCTCTGGCTTTTATAACACACACATGTACACACACAGTCTGGTGGACTACGTGGCGATCTGCACATACACTCTATTTTCTTCAAGCAAAAGTAGGAGGAGGAGCACTTTATCACAAGACCGCCCAGAAAACTTGACATCCTTATTCTTTCTCACTTGCAGTACGTCTATCAGATGTAAAGCAATGACACAATAAGACAAAATGTGCTGTTTTCGTAACGCCACAAGTCAAGTTTAGTGTGAGCTTCTAAAATCCAGTTGTGAACAGTTCAGTGTCCTGACAGCTGCTGAAACCTGTCCACAGTAAAGTGCAGACCTCTTTAAAAGAGCTCTGAGGAACAAAAACGCTGAAGTATCCAATTTTTATGTGGAAGAAGAGGTCAGAGAGGACTCAGAATGAAGAGGAACCCGTCAGAAACAAAAATGTAAAAATCGGACAGAAAATAAACGGCATAAACCCTGACACATTTAATAACAGGCCTCACAGAGTAAACAGCATGAGACTGACTGAGAACAGCTGGGCTGATGATCAAATGGCGTGCAGGCGTGAGGGGGGAGCTGCAGGAGAGGACGACCGAGGGACAACAAAAGTGATGCAGAGACGAAACTAATGAAAAGCTGGAAAAGATCCAAAGAGAACCAGAAGGAAGGCGTAATTAATAAACTCTGAACACAACAACAAATTAAAACCTCCTCAAACAAACACACACAACCTCCGGCTCTTAGAACAGCCTCAGCTTGGAGAAATGGAGGTTAATCTGAGCTGCCATTTTAGAACAAATCACTGATTTTGTTGCAATTCGTGCAATATTGGTATATTTTACCTCACTTTTCATTTTGCATTTCACAGTCATTCGGGCAGAAATGTGATATTCAATATACTGTATTCAATATATGATATTGGTGATATGTGACTTATCTGTGCTTCTGATAGTCTCATGCTGTATTCATCTACATGTATATGCCCACTGCAGACTCATGTTCGGGCTGCTGTTTTGACGTGTTGTTTTACATTTTTAGTGTTTAGCTGTTTTTCGTGTTGTACTTCATTGTCTGTGTTGCCTGTTGCGTGTTTGTTTGTTCAGCACTTTGGTGTGGACTTGTTCCTGTTGAAAGTGCTTTATAAATAAAATGGTATGGTATGGTATGGTATCTTAGTGTTTTTTTTTCCTGTCTCACTCGCCCTCGAGCAAGACGGATGCCTTTTCTTCTCTCTCCTTTGCTCTTTGTCCTTTGTATTAGAGCTTATTTGCACAACTTCCGAATCGTAAATTACTGTTATGGATTTGGTCAGCTGGACTTTCAACGCAATTGATAAAAAAAATTCAACCAAGCAACAGAGTGCTGGACAGCCCTCATGCCCCGGACAGACGCACGTGTCTGGGTGTGTCATGGATTCTGGGGATGTTGAAGATTTATACGTCATTGTATTTATGATAGCAGGATTTCTGCTTTTTGGCATTGGCAGATACCTATATTATCGGCTATTAAGGAAGACATCGGCTGCAGTTTCGGCCATGGCAAAGCGGCCTACCTTATCCATCCATCCATCCATCCATTTTCTTCCGCTTATCCGGGGTCGGGTCGCGGGGGTAGCAGCCTAAGTAGGGAGGCCCAGACTTCCCTCTCCCCAGCCACTTGGAGCAGCTCCTCTGGGGGAATCCCAAGGCGTTCCCAGGCCAGCCGAGAAACATAGTCCCTCCAGCGTGTCCTGGGTCTTCCTCTGGGTCTCCTCCCGGTGGGACATGCCCGGAACACCTCACCAGGGAGGCGTCCAGGAGGCATCCTAACCAGATGCCCGAGCCACCTCAACTGGCTCCTCTCGATGTGGAGAAGCAGCGGCTCTACTCCGAGTCCCTCCCGGATGACTGAGCTTCTCACCCTATCTCTAAGGGAGAGTCCAGCCACCCTGCGGAGAAAACTCATTTCAGCCGCTTGTATCCGAGATCTTGTTCTTTCGGTCATAACCCAAAGCTCATGACCATAGATGAGGGTGGGAACGTAGATCGATCGGTAAATTGAGAGCTTTGCCTTTTGACTCAGCTCTCTCTTCACCACGACAGACCGGTACAGCGCCCGCTTCACTGCGGACGCTGCACCTATCCGCCTATCGATCTCACGCTCCAGTTTTCCCTCATTCGTGAACAAGATCCCGAGATACTTAAACTCCTCCACTTGGGTAAGGACCTCCTCCCCGACCCGGAGAGGGCACGCTACCCTTTTCCGGCTCAAGACCATGGCCTCGGATTTGGAGGAACTGATCCTCATCCCGGCCGCATCACATTCAGCTGCAAACCGCTCCAGCGAAAGCTGTAGATCACGAGCTGATGAAGCCAATAGGACCACATCATCTGCAAAAAACAGAGAAGCGATTCTAAGGCCACCAAAACGGATCCTCTCAACACCTTGGCTGCGCCTAGAAATTCTGTCCATAAAAGTTATAAACAGAATCGGTGACAAAGGGCAACCTTGGCGGAGTCCAACTCTCACCGGAAACGAGCCTGACTTACTGCCGGCAATGCGGACCAAGCTCTGACACCGGTCGTACAGGGACCTAACAGCCCATATCAATGGGCCTGGTACCCCATACTCCCGGAGTACCCGCCACAGAACCCCCCGAGGGACGCGGTCGAATGCCTTTTCCAAGTCTACAAAGCACATGTAAACTGGTTGGGCAAACTCCCACGCACCCTCCAGGACCCTGTTGAGGGTGTAGAGCTGGTCTAGTGTTCCACGACCAGGACGAAAACCACACTGCTCCTCCTGAATCCGAGGTTCGACTATCCGACGGACCCTCCTCTCCAGAACCCCTGAATAGACCTTACCAGGGAGGCTTAAGAGTGTGATCCCTCTATAGTTGGAACACACCCTACGGTCCCCCTTTTTGAATAGGGGAACCACCACCCCAGTCTGCCAATCCAAGGGAACTGCCCCCGATGTCCACGCGATATTGCAGAGTCGCGTAAGCCAACACAACCCCACAACATCCAGAGCCCTAAGGAACTCAGGACGAATCTCATCCACCCCCGGAGCCTTGCCACCGCGGAGCTTTTTAACCACCTCGGCGACCTCAGCACCAGAGATTGGAGAGCCCGATCCAAAGTCCCCAGGCTCCGCTTCCTCAGTGGAAGACGTGCCAGTAGGATTGAGGAGGTCTTCGAAGTATTCCGCCCACCGACTCACAACATCCCGAGTTGAGGTCAACAGCACGCCATCCCCACCATAAATGGTGTTGGTCGCGTACCGCTTTCCCCCCCTGAGACGCCGGATGGTGGACCAGAATCGCCTCGAAGCCGTACGGAAGTCATTCTCCATGGCCTCTCCGAACTCCTCCCACGCCCGAGTTTTTGCCTCAGCAACCACCCGAGCCGCATGCCGCTTGGACTGCCGGTACCTATCTGCTGCTTCCGGGGTCCCACAGGCCAAAAAGGCCCAATAGGACTCCTTCTTCAGCTTGACAGCATCCCTCACCGCCGGTGTCCACCACCGGGTTCGAGGGTTGCCACCACGACAGGCACCAACAACCTTGCGGCCACAACTCCGATAAGCTGCCTCGACAATAGAGGCGCGAAACATGGCCCACTCGGGCTCAATGTCCCCCGCCTCCCTCGGAACGTGTTCAAAGCTCTCCCGGAGGTGGGAGTTAAAGCTCCGTCTTACGGGAGACTCTGCCAGACGTTCCCAGCAGACCCTCACAATACGTTTGGGTCTGCCAGGTCTGACCGGCATCCTCCCCCACCATCGGAGCCAACTCACCACCAGGTAGTGGTCAGTTGACAGCTCCGCCCCTCTCTTCACCCGAGTGTCCAGGACATGCGGCCGCAGATCAGATGAGACGACAACAAAGTCGATCATTGAACTACGACCTAGGGTGTCCTGGTGCCAAGAGCACATATGGACACCCTTATGCCTGAACATGGTGTTCGTTATGGACAATCCATGACGAGCACAGAAGTCCAACAACAGAACACCACTCGGGTTCAGATCAGGGGGGCCGTTCCTCCCAACCACACCCCTCCAGGTCTCACTGTCATTGCCCACGTGAGCGTTGAAGTCCCCCAGCAGAACAAGGGAGTCCCCAGGAGGCGCACCCTCCAATACCCCTTCCAAGAACTCCAAAAAGGGTGGGTAATCTGCACTGCCGTTCGGCGCATAGGCACAAACAACAGTCAGAGCTTACCTTATGTGAAGGATTAATTTGTGCTCCGAGCTCTAAGACTCAGCTGATTTACGAGCTCAACCGTAAGCGATTTATGAGAATCGTTGGCCACTTGCAGCTTCTGGAACTCGCCAGCATGTTGGAAACAATCTTGGAGAAGGTCAATAAGCACGGACCAGCGAAAAGCCCACAAATCTGGCCATTTTGGCTCATCGAGAGTACCATCAGAACTCAAAGCTGCCTGCACAAAAACAACTGTGGCTTATCTGGATCTGGCCTCGCTGTTCGGCCTTGACTAGGCCAACTTATCAAATTGCTCCTGGGGATGTGTGAACCGAGAAAGCTCTGCTCTATACTTCTGTGAGCGCTTATCAGAGCTACACCAGCTAACACTTTAACATCTCATCAGGACTATGGTGCTATCTGGAAGTGTTTCATGGACAAATCTCACCATCCTGTCATCAAATACATATGTAATGTGTTTATAAATGTGCTTCCTGGTATATTTGTTGGATGTCTTAAACCATGTCCTGACAAGGACAAGGTGTGAAGAGATCTTTTTTTAAATACCCACGATCCTCATGGTCTTTCTTCTTTTCTTATCTAAAGAACAAGGGCCGCGCTCCTATAGGCGCTGCAGCCACGTACACTCTGCCCATCTTTCGGACGACTGTACGGAATATAATCTCGCTGCACTTCACTGTGCAATGACAATAAAGCTTATTCTGATAGTGCATCTTAAATCCACATTTACGGTTTCTTTTTATACTTTACATTTTGTTATTCTTGGGTGTAATTGGGACCCCGTCTACATAAATTTATTCCACCTCATGTACCACATGTGATGGTAACGACAATAAAACTGACTTGAACTTGATATTCATGCCAGACTTCACTGGAAGTGCTGCAGCTACCATCAAATTAAACGCAAATAAGTGTACTGTGACAGCAGCAAATCACCTGAACATGAATTGTTTTGAAGCTTTTTGAGATTTGTAGTCCCAGTACACCAGTAGTAGTTTGTCTCTGGGACACCCGTTCTATTACCTGTGCTCTTTTCCTTTCGTTTGTTTGTTGGTATCATCGAGTTCCATCAGATTAGATTTACAACAGACTCTGAACCAGTTCGAGGTGTTTTCTCTGCGTATACTCTGAACAAAGTTTCCTCTTTGGGGCTGCCACAACGGCACGCTACAATGTAGAGAAGTGCAAACGGCAGCTTTAGGATTTGATTTGTGTAAAAGTTGGGATTAAAACAAACAAGCTCAACAGAAGAATGTGCAAAATGCACAGGAGGAACGTTTGAACCACAGCTGTTTGGAGATTTCAGGATATTTTTCAGGTGAGACCCTCATCCTGAGTTTGGAGAAAGACACGGCAGAGAGTAAATCAGAGGGAATGGGGAGGGATTATAGCAATAGAAGGGGATGTTTAGAAAAATGGGAATGATGGAACAAGTCTTTGGGATTGGATGGCAAAAGGAAAAAAATTGATTATCACGATGGAGTTGTTGCAGGAAGTTTAGAAGGAACTTAACCGAGGCAGCCGTTTAAAAAAGGATCAACTCCAAAAGTTATTTAGTTGTACATCCAATAATCACTTTGAGTTTCTTTAAAACCAGCAGTTGATCAATGTCAAAGTTTTAAACAAATATGTCATGCTGTTAATGAAATATACCCAAACCATTAAAAATCTGTGTGAGCATCTAAAAGGGAGAACAAGTTGTGTTTGTCTGTGTCTGTCGTCAGTTTCAGAGCGTTTACGATTTCAGCTGCGAGACGGTGGCAAAATGGTTCATTTCAGGTGAGACACAACGAGCTGAATCAAAATCTGTGTCCAAAAGGTTGCCATGTTGAGCGATGGTGCACACTTAAGGTCAACCTTTGCTGTTTATTACACCGTGGGAAGAAAATTGTTAAAAATTTAAGTCTGATTTAATGGAATTCCTGAAAAAGTAGGCCGGCTTTCACTTGGCAAAAACAAATAAATTTTTATTAAACACACTCAAGCACGCTGCAAAAATGAATGATAAAGGTTTTAGCTCTCTGTCTGTTCTGTCTGCATGTGTGTCCTCCTGTCTTCACCTCTGTTTACCCTGAACACACCTCTGTCTTTAACCCAACACATGCCGCCCAGGTGGGCTGGAAAACACAGATCTGAGTCAGACTGGTTTGTGGTGGGAGGGATGAATCTGCCAATCACATGATTAAACTGGAGGATGAATTGGGCCAAATTAATTTAATAAAAAAATAAATAATGCTTTTTCTTTTAATATAAAATGATAAACAATCAAATTATAGAACACCAATTAACAGAAACTGGGAGACAAATTTCTTTTTGTTCTTTTTGCTGAAAAATCTTGCAGTAAATCAAAATTTATTCTATAAAAGGGGACAAGTTAATTAAGGTAACTTTTTATTTTTAACTAAATGGAATATTTAATTGCCAAATTATATTAAAAAAAAAAACAAGGCAAGAATGACTGTTATTTTTATTTTTATTTAGCTGTATTTTACACAACGTATACACATTTTTTTTTTTTTAAACATTGGCCCCATCTATTGGAGATTCATTTTAAATTAATACAGGTTTACGGATTTTGATTTGCATGGTTGCTAAAATCAGAAGAAGAAAAAAAATCATTCTTAATGAAGATTAAAAGTTTGGGATCTCTGCCTGAAATAAGTCCAATAGTGCAACAACAGAAGTGTTAAATAACTTGCTGCATAATGGTGTCATTAAAAGAAAAGAAAAACACCACATTTTAAGGTATTTTGCTTGTTGAAACCTAAAATACTAGAATTAAGTTAGTATATGTGCAAAAATTTGTTTTGACAGTGATGATATAATTTTTTTTAGCAAAAACCATTTAAATGAAACGTTCTGCAGATTCTGTCATGTCGTGGCACAAGTAAAGCTCAAGCAATTTTCTGCTGTTTTAATTTTATTTTTAATTAACCTATTTTCATTTAACAAATAAGGTGAGTTGTACATCAGCTGTTTTTGTTGAAATAAAATCATTACTTCATCCACGTTTGTTACAATTATTTATTGAATGCAAAATGCAAAATAGGAATGTAAACATCTCTGTTTAAAAAAGCAGGCAAAGCACAACTTTCATTTTATCAGTACTATTATTTTTTAATAATATGTTATTATAAACCTGGCAAAGTTTTTCATTGCAAAAGTTTAAAAGCCTGCATGATGTAACAGAACATAATTTGAATTCACTGCACTACAACAACAAAAAAGTGTTGATTACACAGTAAAAAATAGAGGATTCAGTTGCATTGAGCTTTGTCTTTTCTGTTGGCCAAAAAGAAAATACAATTAATTGAATGTGCAGAAGCTGACATCTGCAGACACACGCTGTCACTGACGGTGTCTGAGGTGGAGATTGAAACTGAAGGAGGTCACACAGCAACGATCAGAAGCTTCTGCTCAGCCTGAAGGTCTCAATCCACACATGCTGCACCGACGAAGAGCGTGCAAAGGCTGACACTAGGTATGTAAACAGGCATGTCTGCGTGCTGTAATATTTCTGTTGGGTGTAAACAACCTGACAAAGACAAATGATTCTCTCCGAAGATGGTTTGTACTCGTCAAAAAGGACTGAAAAATGAATCTCTAGTGATGCTGTGAACACCGGTGGTCCAAGAAGTGGTTCTACAGGATCTGAGAAGGAACATAAATTATTTTTTAAATGATTAGGCTTAAAAGTATCATTAAAAACACTGAGAACAATCTGCAAGAGGAGGCTGTTGACCTATTACCGTACTTTTCGTTGTATAAGTTACACCTTTTTGCATAAATTAGCACGTCTGCGACATACAGCAAAGTGATGTATTTATGTTTTTTCCCATATTCATAACCCAGTATTTGGCTGAGCTGACAATTTCATTCATTCTGACATGGAAATGTTGAACACTACCATTTTCAGCCACTAGAGGGCGCTTGAGCAATATGGCAAGCCAAGTGTCTCATTATTAGGTAAAAGTGGCTAAGTGGCCCTCTAAAACCGCCGGTGTCTCCGCCGACACTTTTTCCACACGTTTTCCCAAGCTACAGTATTTTTAGATTACCGTAACTCTGCAACCGTTTGTGCTATCAGAAAAATTCAAACGGTGTTTGAAAGGAAAAAAAAGTGCGCTTTTAGGCTGTTTTTGCTGGTATTATAATCACGCTCCCCTAGCTGCAGGCGCCTGGGAAAGCGAGTCTTTTGTCTTCAGCACGAACAGAGTGCAGCGTGAGCAGGAACAAACATGAGCAGCAGAGCAGAGATTCAGCAAAACAAATGTATTTCAAGGAATAAAAAGACAATAAGGAGATTCCTGGATGATTTAAATTTGGAGAAGTTTATTTTTGTTCTTCTGAAGAAAAAGCTGAAAAAACATTTGATCTAACAATCTAATAACTTTTTGAATTTGATTTCTGAATGAATGAGGGCTGTTACTTTGTGGATAATAGTTTTATACTGGGTACATATAATATGATATAGTTTTATTTTATTTTTTATATTTTATTTTGTTTTTGGAATAGTATATCAAGTCTATAAGATATAATATTCATCAGTTTGTACTTTGTTTGTGTAGAAGATAATGAGAAATGTAGGGAGGGGAAATTCGCCTGTAAATAATTTGAATTGTTAGTCTGTTTCTTATTTGTAAAAATAAGTGAGAATAAAAAAAACATTGTAAATATGTTCTACAGTGTTGAAATTGTTAATTTGTGATGCAAAATCTGTACTTCATGTTCAAATGCAGTGTTTTATTTGCATAAAATCTCTAAAATCTAATTTCGCTTTTTGTTTTTTCTTGATGTTAAACAGTTTTAATAGTTGTTTGTAACAAGTACTGTATAATGTAAAACAATGCCAGATATTGAAATATCTAAATATTCTGAACAAATGTGCTGAAGCACTTGGCCATAGGACATTTTCTTCATATTTTCTAGTGAAAAACAAGTAAAAAATGCCAGGCGGAAATTTGAGGCTGAGAGACGCTTGCCATACAAGCACCTTTATCAGCATCTAGCTCCTGGAGCAAACGTCACATTTCACTACGCCGCCCAGGTGAAATGTAGCTGATTTGACCATTAAAGTGCATTTATTAAAGAAAAGTTACTTACTATAATGTCAAGCAAACAAATAATTGTTTTTAAGTGTTACTTTTGTTAAATTCTGGTTAAAGTCCTCCAGTGCACGCTCCCCCAGCTGCCATTTGGCAACCAATAAATTCTTGGCACACCGGCCCACGTTTCCAGGCGGTCAGCGGTGATGCATAACAAATGCGACGCATCAGCGTTGATGCATAATAGATGTGACTTATGTGGCAAAACGACTTATTTATGTTTTTTCCACTTTGTAAGCCATGTTTGAACTGATGCGACTTATACGGCGGAAAGTACGGCACTTTAAATCCTCTGATTTTGTTTATACAGCTTTGTTACATTATTTTTCCAAATAGTTTTGGCTTTTATTTTACTTTATTACCGTCTGACATTTGACTTATCTCAAACTTCTGTGTGAACTGGAAACAAAAATGGGCAAAAAAACATTTTTTTTATGAAGTTAATAGCAAACCTTGTTGTTCTGGAGGTTCAGAAGATCCTGCAGCTTCATATTGTCCGCCTGGTTCACATTCTGTAGATCAATAAAATAAAATATGAAGTCAAACTTCAAATTTGTAGACTTTTTACAATGTTTTTCCTTTAAAGCTGGTGCCAAAAACTGACCTCTCCCTCACTGGATTTTGAATGGTGATCAGGAGAGCCTGTAATGTCAAACAACATGTACACATAAGAAGAATCGAACACCAAACTCAAGTGAAGTGAATGAGTTGAAGTTTGTTTCCTGACCGAAGGAGGTGGGTCTCTCCCTCCAGGCGGACAGGCTCATCTGAGGGATGCTGGAGCACTGCACTTGTGGGTTCCTGCCAGAGACTGCGCTGAAAACATCTCGGGGCACCGATGTGATGCCGGTGTTGTCACAGATGATTCTGGCCAACGAGGCAGAGGAAAGAGCAGCTCTCTGGCTGGTGGTAAAGACACCCGGGTTCTGGTACCAAAATCTGAAATGTTCATGAGTAAGATGACAGAAAGACAAAAGGACATTAAATAAATGCTAACTTTTTGCTGCAGGTGGATTTCATACGTCACAAAAATCCATCAGAAACAAAGCAACAAAGAATGGAAATTACATTTGCAGATGACACAACATTTATTTGTAAGGGTGATGATGCAGAACAAATGCTGGAGTTAATACGGTCAGAATTTGTGAAAATCCAATATTGGTTTCTTCTAAATAAGTTGTCATTAAATCTGGATAAAACTTATTACATGATACACAGCACCAGAAAAACAGATGTTCACTCTCCATTTTTGGTAGATGGAATTTGTAGAGTTAGTGAGGTGAAATTTTGGGGTGTTATTATTGATGAGAAATTAACATGGAGACCTCACATAAACAATTTGAGAACAAAAATATCTAGATCGATAGATATTGAGCATGCATCAGGGTAGATCGATAGCAGTTCTGTATAAAGTAAGAGAGTTATTCTGATAAAGCAATGTTTATGTTGTATAATGCAATAGTTGTTCCTTATTTGGTTTACTGTATTGAAGTCTGGGGTAAAGCGTGTAAAACTATAACTAATCCTTTGTTCATTTTACAGAAAAGAGCTGTATGAATTATTATGAAAAAAAAAACTATATATCCGTCGACTACTTTATTTTATCAACTGAAAATTCTGAAGTTCTATGATTTGGTTAATTATAACATTTTGTTGCTTATGTATAAGGCACATAAAGGCATGTTGCCTGTTAATATTCAAACAAATTTTGTTAAAAGAGAGAGTGTATATTTTCTTAAAGGAATTGAGATGTTTGTGAAGCCTTATTTTAGTACTACTGTAGTTTGAAGGAACGATCCACAATAATTCAGGGAATAGGATTGTGGAATGGTTTGGAAGATAATGTTAAAAATGCCAGATCACTGTATACATTTAAGAGACTGATAAAGACGAGTTTCTTGAAAGAATGTGGAAATTGTTAATGTAAATCTACTTAAGTTGTTGTCTGATTTGATTTAGATGTTTGAGTTTTTATGTTTTTAATATAGCTAGATTGTTATTGTCTTTGTGAATTACAGTACATTTTAATTTTAATTTTGTAAAAATATTTTGATTTACATTAGAATTACCGGTAAGTAAAAAAGGGCCAGTTTTCATGAGACTATAGTTCTTCTGCCACCTTTCATTTTATTTTATTTACATGTTTTGATTGTATTGCATGTATATA
>JBBPBX010026246.1:0-28990 GCA_038048925.1 Garcialebias charrua | reverse complement strand
ATTTTCTGTTGGGTTGAGGGGTTGCTGCTTCTGTAAACGAGCAGACCTCCTGATTCCAATTGTTGTCCCCCCAGGTGGGATACTATGTGGGGACAAGGTTGATGCAGCTTTGTGAGGAAAATCACGTGTTGCTCTTCCACTGCTCGGGTGTTGCGTGTCCTTCATGAAGAATAAAGGAGCAGCATCAACGTGTGAACGTGGGGATGATCCTTTGTGGCCGGCATACTCAAGATAATTTGTTGATAAGGAGCCCAGTTTCCTTTCAAAATCAGGAGGAAAATTCTGGTTCAACTCTGATCCTTTTACACGTACAGTAGCGTGATCACAGCCACTTCTTAGAGGGTGTGAAAAATGTGTCTGCCTTGGGGCATCCGACGTGCTCTCCTGTGGTGCGAACCTGTCACGTGGTCGTCTGGTTAGTGTATTAGCCGGCCCCTTGCTCCTAATGGAGCGGGGGCTGGGACACGTGCCCTTTCCTACCTGTCTTAGCGAAAGGTGTAGTGTCTGTTCGCAGACGCCTCTGGGTCTGTCTTCTGGAGACAAGTTCAGAGGCACCCTGCTGGGGCTTATTGAATAGGCTGGCACCTCATGAGCCGTGAAGGAGGGGGATGTGGCCCCCCCTTTATGACAGCTGACAGGCCAGAGTCCCGTACTGTTGACGTTATTTGTGTTGGTGTGTTGTTGTATTTTTTTTTCAATAAAAGAGGGATGTGCTGTTTTATGAGTTTTATTCGTGCTTACGTGCAACGACATACATGATTTGATGTCACTCACAGCAGGGAGAACATGGTTTGTGCATGCAACAGAGTTATCAGCCATTTGTACGTTGCTACAAATAAAGTCTGAACAACGTGCGAACACTCCCGTTACCGCGTGGGCGGGAGGTCGTCTGAAATGTAAACGGGAGCCCGGGTCATCAGGCACATTTTTGATGAGTGTCCCAGTTCGCCGTGGAGGCCCTATGCCTGCTCGCTTGGCGTGGGACAAACCTATTTTTAGTCCATGCATGCTCGGAGTGCGGTTGGTTCGGCGGGGGTCACTTCCGAGGTTCCTCCTCGTATGCTGTCCACTTCTACGGTAGCGCACGCGTCGTCAAGTGGTGCCGCGGCTGTGCAGGTCTGCTTCCAGTGGGCTCTCTGGGAGGGGCGAAACTCCGACGAGGGATGCCCACCCTGAGAGCTTTAGCCTACCTGCGCCTTTGGTCCAGCTTGGTTTGGATTTGCTCCAAAGTCTGGCCAAAAAGTCCCTCCGCTTCTATCAAGTGGTGGAGAAAAGGCACCTTTTGTCCCTCCGGTAAATCCGTCAACGTCATCCATAGGTGGTGGAGTGTGATGACCACTTCCGCCATACCTCTGCCCTGAGCCACAGCAGCTGTACCCAACATACGGAAGACAAAGTCTGTAGCTTTGCGGGCTTCGTCCAGTAATTTGGCAGCAGCATGCTTATCCGAGGTTTCCTGCAGTTGGAGTTTTTCTGCAAGGTAAGCCTGCATCATCGCTGACGCGTTCATGGCACGCGCCACGAGTCCTTGAGCTCTGTAGCACTTCTCGAGAAGCGACGTTAAGGCTTTGCAAGCTTTGCTGGGGAGAGTCGGTTTTGTTCCTGATGATCTGGGAGCTAGGTGGGACGCTAGCGTGTCCTCGATCTGAGGTGCATTAGCTATTCCCACCTGATCCATGCCCTCCACATTGAGGAATTGTGTGAGAGGGAGTAGCATGGGCGCTCGTGGCTGAGGCCAGGTGCGGGTCAGTTCCGTGAGGAAGTCTGGGAACACGGGCATCCTTTGCCTTGTTGCAGCCTGTTGTTTTGAATAAAAATAGTTCCCCGCCAGCCTCGTGACCTGTTGGCGAGGTGGGGGTTCCGGCCAGGGGATGTTCAACGCGTCCGCTGCTCTGTGGCACAGGTCGAACAGGGCCGGGATGGAGAAGTCCGTTTCAGGGAGCGCAGGTATCGGGGTCCTGGGGAGGTCCTCTCCCGGATCCTCGATCTCGAGTTCTGGTTCCTCTGCTGAAAATTCGCCCGAGGCTGAGATGGAGATCTTGTCTTCATTCATCATGCCTCTGGTGTCAAACTCGACTGTTAGGTCCACCATGGGAGCAAGCGGGTCAGGGCTGTCGCCCCATTCGACGCGCGTGCTGTCGTGTAGAGCCATGTGTTTGACCTCTGGGGTCGGAGTGAGGGTCTCCATGGTGTCTGGGTCCTGTGGACCAGCTGAGCTTCCCATGGCCTTAGCCACGAGGTCTACACGCTGCCGTAGCACCGCGTCCAGCATCTGGCTGCAGTGTGGGCAAGAGTCGGGCGCGTCCAGAGCTTGTCTTGCATGAAATATACCCAGGCAGACTGGACAGGCCTCATGGGTGTCCGTCGTTGTGAGGGAAAATCCACAGCCACTGGGACAGACACGCGAGGTTGGGCTCGCCGTCCCGCTGGCTTTCCTTTGAAGTTTTGTCTTTCGCTTTCCCTTCTCCGGAGGCATGTCCGAGATAAGGCAAGCGAGACCTTCCAGAATCCTTTTTCTTCTTTGTTTGAGTGCCTCCTCTGTCGTGTCACTTTCGCTGGCTAGCCCGCTAAGCTTATGTTAGCCGGGGTAGCGGTTGTGGCGCAGTTATAACGCCGTTGAGCGAAGCAACCTGTGGAGAGAGGAGAGAAGAAAACTTTGAGGTTATAGAAATGTGCTGGACTAGCTTCCGCTAGTCCAGCAGTACGCAGGGAAAAATTTTCTGTGCGCTCTGTGCAGGGAGCGAGCTCACCTCAAGTTGAGCGATGGAGCAGCAGAGAAGTCCCGCGAAGAGAGGTAGTTCAGGTTTTTTGCGAGGTGAAGGGCAAAAAAGAGGAAGATGGAGGGGCGTCAGTCACCTAAGTACCTAAAGGCTGGTACCTCTTGCGCGGGGTGACGCCCCCTGCCGTAAAAGGCGTGAATGTATTCCTTCAGGTAATCGCGTGGGGGCGCAATTCCCTTAGCAAGTATGTTGCACCGAGAGACCGAACTGAAAGGGAACTTCACTCACTTTTAAAACTTCACTCGTTTCACAAGTTATGCACACAGATTTGATTGTATAAAAATACAAAGCATGAGTTGTTTTTGGCGAGAGGATGTGATTTTTCTAGAAAATGTGTCATACTTGCTAGAACCTTGTCAGAAACAACAAATACAAAAGTGCTATGGTAAAACCATTTTTGTGTGAAAAAGGTCTAAAATCATGCATTTGTGGGAAACTGTTTTGTATTTTGTGGAAACTGTTTTGTATTTTGTGGTATTTTGATGATTACTACATTTTTTTCTATAAAATTTAGTAAAATTGTGCTAAACATCCATTCATCTATTATCTTTTAAAACGTCTTCCTTTTTGGGTCACGGGGTCACTGGTGTCCATGTCCAGCAGTCACTGTAAAATAGGGGGGGGGGACACCTTAGACGTCACAAGTCCATCACATGGACACATAGAGACAAACGAGACAACAAAAACATTCACTCTCACTCACACCTAGGGAATATTTAGCGTTATAAATCAACCTAACATTCATGTTTTTTGTCTGTTGGAGGAAATCAGAGTATATTTAGAAAACCCACCTATAACTCTAAATTATCCCTATGTGTGAGTGAGAGAGTGAATGGTTGTTTGTCTCGTTTGTCTCTATGTGTCTCTGTGATCTGTGATGGACTTGCCTGTCCAGTGTGAACCCCGCCACTTGCACAGTGATTGCTGGACATGCAATGGCGACCCCCATAACCCAAAATGGAAGAAGCGGGTGATGATGGATGGATGGAATCAAAATGAACATTTTGACAAAATTGTTTTACTATTACTTTATTACTTGTTTTTGGCAAATAAAAATTGTAAATAAATAAATGAACACAAAACATAAAAGCACATTGTAAGAGTTTTGTCATAGAATGTACATCTTTACAACATTTTTTAAATAAATTTACTAAGAAAAAAAAACTATGAAATATATCTGGCTTAATGTATTTAGTTCAACCTAAATTGCAGTCTTATATTTTTACCTTATATTCAATCTTCTAAAACGTTACTATTAATTTTTGTTCATCAAATATTTCTTGGAGTTCTTTGTGGGCTGAAAAATTATGATGAAACACTTTGGAGCAAATATACACAGTATCAGTCCAAAGCTGGAAGCCAGAATAGCAAATATCTCCACAGCCACAGTAAACTTCCCAGGAGAGCTGATATATGCTGGGATGAAGGTGATCCACACTGCACAGAAGATCAGCATGCTGAAAGTTATCATCTTGGCTTCATTAAAATTATCAGGTAGTTTTCGAGCTAGAACAGCTAACACAAAGCAAAAAACAGCCAGCAGGCCGATGTACCCAAGCACAGCCCAGAAGCCAACAGCAGAGCCTAATGCACATTCCAGGATGATCTTCTCCTTGTATGTAGTCAGATTATTCATTGGAAAAGGAGGACTTACTACCAACCAAACAGTACAAATTAAAACTTGAACACATGCCAGAGATGCTACAGTCAGCCTTTGCTGTAAAGGCCCAAACCATTTCATGACATTACTACCTGGAAGTGTAGCTTTAAAGGCCATTAACACCACTACAGTTTTTCCAAGAACACAGGAGATACAGAGAACAAAGGTGATGCCAAAAGCTGTGTGTCGCAGCATGCAGGACCATTTAGAGGGAGCTCCGATGAAAGTTAATGAACATAAAAAACACAGAGTCAGAGAGAAGAGCAGCAGGAAACTCAGCTCAGAGTTGTTGGCTCTGACCATTGGAGTTGTTCTGTGATGAAAGAAAATAACTGCTGTAATGATGGCCAGACAAGCTCCAAAAACAGAGAATGCAGCCAGGATGATTGACAGGACTTCATCATAGGACAGAAACTCCACAGTTTTTGGTAAACAAGCATCTCTTTCTGCATTAGGCCAGAATTCACTGGGACATGGAAAGCAATCAGGAGAATCTAAAAATATAATTAAAAGGGCTGTTAGTGCTTAAAACCACAATAGTGCATTATGATTAACCTTTTTATAAAGTTACCTGTTATATTACTGATCTCTCCTTCAGGACATGGTATACAATCATAGCAGCAGATGGGTTTTCCTTTTTGCAACACTTTGCGAGTTCCTCGAGGACAATAGTCAGTGCACAATGACACTGGAACCTGTCACGTAAAAACAAAAAACAAACAAAAAAAAAATGTTTTTTTTTTTTAAGCAAATGTAATGAAGCAGTTAATTAAATCAATGCCAAAGTTTATTATCTTAAGCCTCCTTACTTGTGTTCCACCCTCCACCCAGGTTATGTTCCTGTCAATCTGAAACTCCTGGCCTTCAGGCAGTGACGCATCATAGTATCCTACTGTTACCGCTTCAATAACTCCTCTCTTACTCTTCTGCCAATTGACCAGTTCATAAAAAGCCACAGGATCCCCATTAGCATCAAATGACACTGGATGTCCATTAAGAGAAAAGTTGACAGTTTTTAGTTGAGATAAAACCTGAAAAAGAAAATAAATGTAATACCATTGTTAGTTTAAAATGTGTTATCAGACTGTGATCAGCAATTTAAAAGAAATATCAGAACTGACCTGTTTGGATTCTAATCTGAAGTTTTTATCACACTGAATGGTGAAATTTGTCATCTTACACACTGCATTGTTAATGGCATGAGCTATTGCATAAACAGCTCTGTACATTGTGTTAATCATTCTCAACTTAGATATGTCAGTGTATGAGTTTTTGAGAGTTTTTAGGTCTTCAGTTCCATCACACACTCTTTTGTTTGATTCAGGCCCTGAAAACACATGAAAACAAAACCAGACTGTTTCTTCTGTTTTGGATAAATTGTAAATCTCTCCAGTTTTAAGTAATGGGAGCTGTGTGTTTACACATAACACTAAATAGAGCATTCAAATTGATAATCAGAGTATAATGTCACTTCAGATTTGAAGAAAAGCTGAGGCTGTCATGATTTATTTTTTTTGTTTTATTTATGCAATTTAGTTTTTTTTCTTTCATGAAGTTTTCCTTGTTCTTTAATTGATAGTCTTTGTGTTTACTTTGGATTGTTTCTCTATAATTTGTTCTCACTTTTTGTCAGAGTGCAGTTGAATGCATCTTCCCAGAACTCAGTGAGCGCTGAGGAGGCAGCTACTTCACTGGGAGAGAGATCCAGCAGAAAATCTTCCAGCCCTGGGATGAAAAATTGTGGAAGGGTAACTCCAACAGTCCCTGCACAGAAACTAAAGCTCATCAGTTGTGGGTGATTTACCCAGCCCTCACTTCCGATCCACTGACGAGGTGGGGAAGGATTTTGAGCCAGCTCCTCTAACAGCAACTTCATATCTGCAGCATCTGCAAATGACACAACAACCTTTGCTGTTGACCTGCAGAGACAATGAACAGCATTCACTTGTATTAACAATACTGGTTTGCTATACCTACTACAGTATACATATGCAAAGTATAATCAATTATTTTTTAATACATTTTAGCTAAAGAATATTTGACAGGTTTGCAACAATTTTACATATAATCAATAAAAAATGTGTTAAAATAATTTTTGCACATGTATTGAATTGTTTAATGTAATTAAAAACAAGTGACTATTTATTGTTCATAAACTGCACATTACCACAAAGAAACAACCAAAATCAGTAAATCAGAAACCTGCGGATAACTTCTGCTACTTTCTGGATCTTGCTAAGTGGGTCGGTCCTATAGAAGGATTCTTTGTACTCCACACAGATCCCCTCTTTCTGCGCGGCAGCAAGAAAAGAAGCCATGCCATAATTTCCGTAATCTGAGTCTGAGTGAACAGCACCTATCCAAGTCCAGCCAAATCGTTTCACCAGATTGGCCAGAGCATCAGCTTGGAACTGATCACTGGGAATTGTTCTGAAAAAAGTGGGAAACTGCTTCTTATCCGACAGGCAGGCACAAGAGGCAGAGTGGCTCACCTAAAGACATTTAAAAATGACGAAATGATTAAAATTGTAAACACCAAAACTTTCATGTCAGCAAACACAATTTTACAATTTTAGTTTGCAATAAATTCTGATGACATGCCTGAGGAATTTGAAAAGAACCCATAATTCGTGCCATGCTGATGGATGGTGTTGATCCAGATTCTCCGATGACGGCCATCACAACACCAGATCGAGAACAGTTAGTGTCTTTGTAAAACACAGGGTCGTTGCCATTTGATAATTGAAAAGCTATGTCCACGGTTGCAGGCACTGAAGCACACGAGTCATAGATCTGATATCCAAGTCTGATGCCCGGCAGCAGCTCTGTGCTGTTGTTAATCTCCTCAAGGGCAAAGATCATTGTGCGAGAGAAATGCAGTTGTGGGGCAAGACGGCTGCACAAAATCAATGATTTGAGGGCTGACATTTAGTTAAACAAACATAATAACTTAAACACAAATGAGCTAATAGGCAACCTACACATACAAAAACAAAACAGTTAAGAAATTAAACTGATGCTGCAATTATTTTTTTTAACAAAATGTTGCCTTTAAAATCAATATTTTACTTAAAAATTGAAACATTTTTGTCAAAAATGGAAAGGATTTTAAATGTACACAGTTAAAAAAAGCTAATAATAAATTATTAAAAAATATATTGTTTTAGCATTTACCATATTAGGATTTTAACAGTTTTAATACTGACTAAAATGTGAAAAAAGCATTGTGTTTCCTCATCATTAAAACAAACTTTGCTTCAAATCACACTGTAATGTTTTCAAATACTGTATATGTAACAGTTTTAAATAACCTTTGTCGTTTACCAACCTGCCTGCACATCTTAGAGGCTCAGGCTTGATGGTGTAGTTGTTGGTCACTGTGTTCAGTTTGTAGTGGATGGAGAAAACACCTCCGATAACAAAGTCACCATCCATTGAGAATATCGGTAAACGAGGAATACTCCACATGGTACATTTAATTAAAGAAGCTTCAGTGCTAACTACAGTACCAGTCAGAGCCTCTAAAGGCTCAGTCTGTTGTTTCAGATCATTCTGAGACCCACCCAGGACAGCAACTTGCATCAGCTCCAACAAAACCACTGCTAGTCTCAGTCCAGTGAAGACAGTCCTGATCTCCATGTCTTCATAATCTTTATGTGTAATATGTAATATAAATGTGCACCCGTTTTGATTTATATAGACCTCCTCCTGCTGTTTATGAGAAAAATGACGCTCTCACACAATTACCACCGTTGGATTGGTACTTCAGTGTTTTGTTTACTACATACCGGTAGTTGGAAACTGAAGATGTGACTGGCATCTCACAAGTTTACCAAGTTTTAGTTTGAACCTAGCACTAAACTGCAGTGGGGAAAAATACATTTTACTTAAAATTGTTATTTTTGTTTTTGCACATCGTTATCTGAATCAAATCTAGACATGTTTATTTCCTAATTTGAAATATGCAATTGCAAAAAAAAGTAGCACCAACATTTTAAATTAAATTCAAAAGTTTGCATACTCAAAAATATACTGTATAGGGGGCCTATGTCCACTTCATACACAGGATCTGGTCGAAGATTGTTTATTGTACATCTGAAATAGGCCTATCCGACTTTACTTTTAAAAATCCTGCAGGGAGAGAATTCAGGTCTCTTGTGCTTTTCAAAATATCTGCTTTTTAACTTTTGTTGGTCTGGCTTTCCAAAACCGTCTCCGCTTTATTCGTTCATTCAACCTTTATGTATACAGGCTAGTCTCATTGAGCCACGAGGACTCATTTACAAGAGTGACCTGTTCCAGACAGAACATATAAAGTACAGACAATAATAACAGTAAATAATGACAACAATAAACTACAGTAACAATGTAGTTAAAATAAGAGTATAGTGTTATAAAACAATGAATCAGGGTGCAATAAAACAGGGTGAAATATTAAAAACAAGAACATATTTGCTTTGATTTTTCTATTAAAATTATCAAATGTTTGAAACCCCTTAAAGAAATTAAGGAGGACAATTTCAGTCCTTGTTGCACAGTGTTCCAGGTTGCAGGAAAACTCCTTTTTGCTAAGTTCAGTCCGCAGTGACGGAACGCTGCAGGTAACGAAGGCCTGAGAGCGCATGTTGTAACTGCACTGACGGCATGACATGTGGGAGGAGATATAAAAAGGTAGCAGACCAAGGAGGGATTTATAGATTAAAATTATTCCGTGTGAGAGCCTAAGTGTAGACAGTAACGACCACCTGACCAAAGAGTACAGAGTGCAGTGATGGGTATGGTAGTTACAACCAGTTATGAATTTTAGCACACCATGATAGACAGCATCCAACATCTGAAAGGAGCTGGCAGGGACATTCATGATGATGTGATACTATGTACCACACATAGTACATTTATGTGTAGTCCTTTTAGTAAAAAAATAAAAAAATAAAAAAATAAAGCTGCCCAGTCTAGTCTAAAAAGGACAGCATTTTACGAATACCATTGATACCAATTACCTAACCCTTAATGATAATTTGCAATGAGACTAAAAATAAGTGGGGGCGTCTTCTTTCTTGAGAACTCCACAGGGAGGGATATAAATCAGAGGAAACAGATATCCAAGGACAGATTATGAAGGAATGGGAATCAGGATTGTCTTTATTGGCCGTAGAATAGCAGTAAGTTTACTGGAGCTGATGTCAGTTCTACTGTGTGGGTCTCTGGATGGTCTGGAACAGGGGAATGAGCCTATAGATGCTTTGACTGCAGCTGGGGTTACCAATGAGGATCCATCAATGAAATGCATCCTGCAGAATACCCCTATTTTATCTGAATTTTCAATGGATGGTGACTATGTTATTGGAGGTGCTTTCTCCTTACACTTCAAACTGCTCACAGTGACTAATAACTACACCACCAAGCCTAAGCCTCTAAGATGCACAGGGAGGTTAGTAAGAAGGAAAGGTTTTGTAAAAGATAGACATGACTGAATGGAAATTACAATTTGCTGCAAGATGTACAGTGATGATGGGAAAGTGTTAGATTTATTTTATTCTTAAATAAATGTATATTCATATTATTATTATAAATATTTACAGTTAGGATAATTTCAGCCGTTACATTCATAAGGTGTGTTTATGATATCAAATGCTAAAATTAACTTTTTCTTGTGTTCTTTCTAGTCACTTTTTTCAATAAAATGTTGCAGTTAGGGCACATTTTTGTGTATTTTTTTTTTTTTTGACAAAAATATTTTAAGCACTGTTCCAACAATATTTTCTTGGTTTTGTGTGAGTGGATCTATGTGTTTGTTTACTTATTTGTTCATTAGTTTATTTTGCATCTAAATGTTTTTTTTTTCTCATTTGACTGACTGTGCAGACTTCTTGCCCCACAAGTGCATTGCTCTCGCACAATGATCTTAGCCCTTAAGGAGATTAACAACAGCACTGAGCTGCTGCCGGGCATTAAACTTGGATATCAGCTCTATGATTCATGTGCTTCAGCACCTGTGGCTGCGCACATTGCATTTCAACTTTCAAATGGACATGATCCTGTGTTTTACAAAGACAGTGACTGTTCTCAATCTGGAGTTATGATGGCTGTTGTTGGAGAAACTGGTTCATCGTCATCCATCAGCATGTCACGAATCATAGGTTCTTTTCACATTCCTCAGGCATGTCATCTGAATTTATTGCAAACTCAATTGTAAAATATACTTGCTGATTTAAATTTGTCATTCTTTTTATATTGAAGAGACAATGTCATTTTTATCACTCTAGGTGAGCCACTCTGCCTCTTGTGCCTGCCTGTCGGATAAGCAGCAGTACCCCACATTTTTCAGAACAATTTCCAGTGATCATTTTCAGGCTGATGCTCTGGCCAAGCTGGTGAAACACTTTGGCTGGACTTGGATAGGTGCTGTTCGCTCTGACTCAGATTATGGAAATAATGGCATGGCTTCTTTTCTTGCTGCGGCACAGAAAGAGGGGATCTGTGTGGAGTACTCTGAGTCCATCATTTGGACCAACCCACTCAGCAAGATCCGGAGAGTAGCCAATGTTATCCGCAGGTTTTGAATTTTCAGATTTAGCTTTTCTTTTTTTTTCTTTTTATTTATTTATTGTGCAGAAAAAAAATCTTTAAAGTTATAGCAGAGTAGAGAAGAACTCTTTATCAAACTAAAAAGTTTGTTTAGCATGATCTCCTTTTATAATGTAAAAAGGGAATTTTAAGCCCACATTCATGAGTTAAATGTTTTTTTATTGTACAAGCATGTTTTTCTTCATTGTTGTACACAAAAATATGTATGTAAAATGTTCTCTATTGGTTAGTATAACATAACACCTGTTACTGTCTTTCCAGGTCGACAGCAAGGGTAGTTGTGGCTTTTGTTGCTTCAGAAGATATGAGTGTCCTGTTAGAGGAGCTGGCTTTGGATCCCCCTCCACCTCGCCAATGGGTAGGAAGTGATGGCTGGATGACTGACTTGCTGAGTTTTAGCTTCTGTGAGGGCACTGTTGGAATCACTATTCAGCAATCTGTCATCCCAGGGCTGAGAGACTCCCTGTTGGATCTCTCTCCCACTGAAGTAGCGGCCTCCTCTGTGCTTACTGAGTTCTGGGAGGATGTGTTTAACTGCAGCCTGACAAAAAGTGAGAAAGATTGAAAGAGGCCTTTTTCAGTTATATATTTTTTGTACAAACTCCTAATAACAGAAGAAGACGTGCTTGCCTCTTTCTACTTTGTTTTAAGGAGCTGACACTGACAAAAGAGTGTGTAATGGAAGTGAAGACATAAAAAAGCTCAACCACTCGTACACTGAAACATCGCAGTTTAGAGCTTCTACCATGGTGTACAAGGCTGTTTATGCAATAGCTCATGCCATTCACAATGCATTGTGTCAGAGAACAAATCTCACCACTCAGTGTGATAAAAACGTCAGATTGGATTCCAAACAGGTCAGTTCAGATAAAAAGTAAAAAGTAAACCAAACTTTATATTAGTTCCAAAGCATAAAACTTATTAAACCTGCTATTGTTTCTTCTCACATTTTTAACATTTCTTTAGGTTTTATCAGAACTGAAAACAGTAAACTTTTCCCAAAATGGTTATACAGTGAATTTTGATGCCAATGGGGATCCTGTGGCATTTTATGATCTGGTTAACTGGCAGAAGAGTGAGAGTGGAGCCATCGAGTTGGTAACAGTAGGCTACTATGATGCATCACTGCTAAAAGGTCAGGAGTTTCGTATTACCAGGAATATAACCTGGATGGATGGCATAACACAAGTACAAAGACCAATGTCCAAAATTTTCTCAATGATACAATAAATGAATTCCTGCCACATGTTTACAGAAACAATAAACAAAACACAAATCATGAATAAAAAAGTGCCGTTTTCTGTGTCTGACAGGTTCCACTGTCAGTGTGCTCAAAGAGTTGTCCTCCAGGAACTCGTAAAGTGTTGCAGAAAGGAAAACCCATCTGCTGCTATGATTGTATACCATGTCCTGAAGGAGAGATCAGTAATACAACAGGTAACAATGTATTTTTTATTTATGTATTAGTATAATTTACTATTTAAGTACTAATAACACCCTTTTTGATATTTTGATGTTTTTTTAGATTCCCCTGATTGCTTATCATGTCCTACTGAATTTTGGCCTAACCTGGAAAGAGATACTTGTTTACCAAAACCTGTAGAATTTTTATCCTTTAACGAAGTTCTATCAATCATCCTGGCTGCTTTCTCTGTTTTTGGAGCCTGTCTGGCCATCATAACAGGAATTATTTTCTTTCATCACAGAACAACTCCAATTGTAAGAGCCAACAATTCTGAGCTGAGTTTCCTGCTGCTCTTCTCTCTGACTCTGTGTTTTTTATGTTCAATAACTTTCATCGGAGCTCCCTCTGAGTGGTCCTGCATGCTGCGGCACACAGCTTTTGGTATCATCTTTGTTCTCTGTATCTCCTGTGTTCTTGGTAAAACTGTAGTGGTTCTAATGGCCTTCAAAGCTACACTTCCAGGTAGTAATATCATGAAATGGTTTGGGCCTCCACAACAAAGGACGACTGTAGTGTTTTTGACATTTATTCAAGTTCTAATTTGTACTGTTTGGTTGATTCTCAGTCCTCCTTTTCCAATGAAAAATCTGACTACATACAAGGAGAAGATTATCTTGGAATGTGCATTAGGCTCTGCTGTTGGCTTCTGGGCTGTGCTTGGGTACATTGGCCTGCTGGCTGTTTTTTGCTTTGTGTTAGCTGTTCTAGCTCGAAAACTACCTGATAATTTTAATGAAGCAAAGCTGATAACCTTCAGCATGCTGATCTTCTGTGCAGTGTGGATCACCTTCATCCCAGCATATGTCAGCTCTCCTGGAAAGTTTACTGTGGCTGTGGAGATATTTGCCATTCTGGCCTCCAGTTTTGGACTGATATTGTGTATATTTGCTCCAAAGTGTTTCATCATAATATTTCAGCCCGAGAAGAACTCCAAAAAACATTTAATGAACAAATTTTAATTCTAAAATATCAGAGGTTTGAAAACTAGCTGCAAACTTCACATATGTCATATTTTATAAGGTACTTATAATTATTAAGGTATGTTTGGTAATTTTATTTGTATTTACATCATTTTTAGATGAAAGTGTTTACATATTAATATCAAGTATTTATTTAAATCCTATTTTGATGTGGGTTTTCATTTACGTTTTATCTGGCTGTACATTAAAAAAGTAAAATAACACTTTAAAACTACATTGACTTTTGTCATTACTTCAATATTTTTGGATTTCCCCTTTATGGCAACAATGCCTAATCTGTTCATCCACTTCTCACTCCATTTTACCTCCACTTGTGAGCAAGACTTGTAGAAACTTGATTATAGCCCAAAGGCACCAACAAAACCACATCATCTACTTGAAGCAAAGATGAAATCTGGAGTTTCCTCCCCCAAAAATGCTCTCTTTTCTGCAACTGCACCGTCTGATACCTTTTTTGAACACTATAAAACAGGATCAGAGCCAAGGATGAAACATGAACTTGGATGAAACCCTGCTGAATTTCAATCCACACCAACAATGAGTCACATGTGTGTCAACAATGTGGACACTGCTCCTGATGGTTTTAAGGGGACCAAATAGCCCTTAAAAACAACCTTTGCACCCCATGTTTCCGCAGAAGCCCCCACAGAATGCTTGTACGAACAGTCATAAGCAGTGCTTAATTCGAGCTGGATGCTGCCGGTACAGGATCCAGTAACTATCTTATTTCGATAGAGTGTGCTGGTGAAGATTCTCAGTCGTCCAGGACATGATAAAATCAAAAAAGGCATTCAATACAAGATCAACTGGACTTTATTTGTTACAGAAGACGTTTCAACCGCTATCCAGAGAGAGGGCTTCATCAATTCAATGAAACAGACTGTGCGCGTGGAGTTATAACAGTCTTAGGAGTCATGCACCAACTTATGTAAATTGCAATCTGAGGTAACACATACATGTAAATTGACAAATCATTTAATCAAATCATCAAATAATTTTGAATATGGTAATAAATCAGGGAACTTTTTAGCTAATCAACTCAAATTAAACAAAGAAAAAACATCTATATATGGTATTAAAGATAAAAATGGAAATATAATTCATGATGAGGGAAAAATAAACAATGTTTTTAAAGATTTCTATAAAACTCTATACACTCCACAAATAAATCCATCTAATGAGGATATTAATGAATTCTTGGAGAAAGTAACACTTCCAAAACTAGATATTAGTCAGTCATCAAAACTAGACTCACCATTAACATCAGATGAGCTCCATGAAGCAATTAAAAGCATGCCTAATAAGAAATCTCCAGGTCCTGATGGCTATCCAGTGGAATTCTATAAAGAATTCTGGGATATACTGGAACCGATATTCTATAGAGTGCTACTTGAGTCAGAAGGAAATGGCAGGCTACCAACACATATGAATTCAGCCAACATTAGTCTCTTATTAAAATCAGGCAAAGACCCAGTATTACCTACCAGTTATCGTCCAATGACATCTGGAGGCGGTGAGACATAAATTGTAACATGCAGACCCTCCATCGACGTGGAGACGTTGAGAGCGCGGGGACCCTTCGTTGATGTCGAGGCGTCTGCAACGCGGGGACCCTCCGTCGACGTCGAGGCATCTGCAACGCGGGGACCCTCCGTCGACGTCGAGGCATCTGTAACGCGGGGACCCTCCGTCGACGTCGAGGCGTCTGCAACGCGGGGACCCTCCATCGACGTTGAGGCGTCTGCAGCATCCTCTGTAGACCTGGTAGAGGTATCGAGACCCTCTGGAGATGTAGAGGCACCGTGACCCTCTGGAGATGTCGAGGCATCGGGCGTGTCGTGCGAGACATCAGGTGAGCAGACGTCTGCGGTATGGAGACCCTCCATCGGTGTCGAGACCTCTGGCTGTGAGACACTGGCTGCGAGATCTCTGGCTGCGAGACCTCTGGCTGAGAGACCTCTGGCTGTGAGACCTCTGGCTGTGAGACCTCTGGCTGTGAGTCCTCTGGCTGCGAGACCTCTGGCTACGAGACCTCTGGCTGTGAGACCTCTGGCTGCGAGACCTCTGGCTGCGAGACCTCTGGCTGCTAGACCTCTGGCTGCTGCGAGACCTCTGGCTGCTGCGAGACCTCTGGCTGCTGCGAGACATCTGGCTGTTGCGAGACCTCTGGCTGCTTCGAGACCTCTGGCTACGAGACCTTTGGCTGCTGCGAGACCTCTGGCTGCTGCGAGATCTCTGGCTGCTGCGAGACCTCTGGCTACTGCGAGATCCCGTGGGAGGAGTCCACCAGGATCCTCCCGGAGCAGGAAATGTGAGGGGCTCCCTCAGCACAGGAAACTGGAGAGGGTCCCTCCTGGGAAACCTCGGCACAAGAAACTGGAGGGGGTCCCTCCTGGGACCCCTCGGCAAAGGAAACTAGAGTGGGTCCCTCCTGGGACCCCTCGGCACAGGAAACTGGAGGGGATCCCTCCCGGGACCCCTCGGCACAGGAAACTGGATGGGGTCCCTCCTGGGACCCCTCGGCACAGGAAACTGGAGGGGGTCCCTCCTAGGACCCCTCGGCACAGGAAACTGGAGGGGGTCCCTCCTGGGACCCCTCGGGACAAGAATCGTGAGGGGGTCCCTCCTGGGACCCCTCGAGACAGGAATCGTGAGGGGGTCCCTCCTGGGACCCCTCGAGACAGGAATCGTGAGGGGATCCCTCCTTGGACCCCTCGAGACAGGAATCGTGAGGGGGTCCCTCCTGGGACCCGTCGGGATCCTCCGAAGACGTAGAGGCGTCGAGACCCTCCGAAGACGTAGAGGCGTTGGGACCCTCCGAAGACGTAGAGGCGTCGGGACCCTCCGAAGACGTAGAGGCGTCGGGACCCTCCGAAGACGTAGAGGCGTCGGGACCCTCCGAAGACGTAGAGGCGTCGGGACCCTCCGAAGACGTAGAGGCGTCGGGACCCTCCGAAGACGTAGAGGCGTCGGGACCCTCCGAAGACGTAGAGGCGTCGGGACCCTCCGAAGACGTAGATGCGTCGGGACCTTCCGAAGACGTAGAGGTGTCGGGACCCTCCAAAGAGCCAGGTCCAAGAGCGGAAGAGTTGTCCATCGAGTCTGCTACAGGCGAGGAGTCATCCGTCGAGTCTGTTGCAGGCGAGCAGTCGCCCGTCGAGTCTGCTGCAGGCGAGGAGTCGTCCGTGGAGTCTGCTGCAGTCGGCGAGGAGACGTCCGTCGAGTCTGCTGCAGTCGGCGAGGAGATGCCCGACGAGTTTGCTACAGTCGGCGTGGAGACATCTACTGCATTCGGCGAGGAGACGTCTGGTGTGGTCGGCGAGGAGATGTCTGCTACGGTCGTCGAGGAGACGTCTGCTGCGGTCGGCGAGGAGACCACCGTCGAGTCTGCAGGCGAAGAGGAGGAGTCGTCTGCAGCCGAAGAAGAGGAGTTGTCTGTAGCCGAAGAAGAGGAGTCGGTAGGTCATCTCTGCCACCGATCCCTGCCGCGGCGATGGCGTGGTCCAGGACCAGAACAGAAACCCTTCCCGGACACAGGAACTCCCTCATAACGGGTCACAGAAGGGGCATCAGCCAAGACCCTCTCAGAACAGGACCTTGCAGGTAGGACTGTAGGTGGTGGGGAGACAGAGGAAAAACCCGGAACTGATTTTGAACAGGAAGCTGGGGCTGTTTCTAAGATGGAATGAATCTCCATCAGGATACGGTGGTATGAGGGGATGGATGTAAGACCATGTACTGATAATAACAGTTTTTTTGGCTAAAGTGAGGTTTAGTTTTGAACAGTCCGGATTATTTTTGGCTGAGGAAAACAGTTTTTCAAGGTTGTAATTTATGTGATTTATTGTGGCAGTGTCTATCACCCCTGAAGACACTCCTGGGGTGACCCCTGCTGGAGTGATGGAGTTTTGTTGTTTTGGCTGATTGACAGGTTGGCCCCCCTTCACCTTGTCTCTGGACGAACGGGGGGAAGAGTGAGAGGGGACAGAGCTGAGTCTCGATGAATCTGTGTGTGTAGGTGAGAGGTCAAGGTCCGCCCCCACCAGAAACCTGGAAGGTGAGGCAACGGAACCCATCCATCCATCCATCCATCCATCCATCTTCTTCCGCTTATCCGGGGTCGGGTCGCGGGGGTAGCAGCCTAAGTAGGGAGGCCCAGACTTCCCTCTCCCCAGCCACTTGGAGCAGCTCCTCCGGGGGAATCCCAAGGCGTTCCCAGGCCAGCCGAGAAACATAGTCCCTCCAGCGCGTCCTGGGTCTTCCTCTGGGTCTCCTCCCGGTGGGACATGCCCGGAACACCTCACCAGGGAGGCGTCCAGGAGGCATCCTAACCAGATGCCCGAGCCACCTCAACTGGCTCCTCTCGATGTGGAGAAGCAGCGGCTCTACTCCGAGTCCCTCCCGGATGACTGAGCTTCTCACCCTATCTCTAAGGGAGAGTCCAGCCACCCTGCGGAGAAAACTCATTTCAGCCGCTTGTATCCGAGATCTTGCAACGGAACCCGCCCCCATGAAAACATCAGAACCTGGTTCGGAAAAGTCAGTCTCGCTGAACTGAACAGGAACAGCCCGGAGTGACTGTGAAGTACTGGACCCTTCCCTCACCGGAACCCTGGAAGGTGAGGCGACAGGACCCGCCCCCTTGGAAACGCTGGGACTGACCTTAGGAAGTTTGCTTCCGCCGAACCGAGCCGGAACCGCAGAAGGCGCCGAGACCAGCGCATTGGACTGCTTCCGGGTTCGTTTTCGGCCGCTCCGGTGGCGACGATTAGGCTGAGGGACAGGCATGGAGCAGAGCTCGTCCTCTGGTTCCGCGTCCTCTCCCAATGTCCACCCAGAGTAACTGAATTCAGCCGAGGAGGAGAGGAGACTGGAGTCATGGGACACGCTGTCCACCCGGAGCTGGGTCCTTCGTTCCTCGAGGACCAAGAGAGGAGAAGATAAAACCTCCACGTCCTGGCAGAGATCATGTGTTGACACGGGTTGGACCTGGAACCCGCCACAGCGGAACACGGTCTCCTCCATCTGTGTGGACTCAAGAGGACAGGTAGGAACAACCTTCTGTCTGCTGGGCTTTTTTAATAGTCGGTGCATAATGTCAGGATTTTGCTCAGGGAGCAAGATTAAACCCAGGGGTGCAGACAGAAGCTCGAGGAGGCCAAGGAGTAGTATAAAACATAATATTTAATGATATAATAATAATAATAATAATAATAATTAATTCAATTTATAACGCACTTTTCATTACTGAAAATCTCAAAGTGCTACACATATATTGAATGCTACACACATTCATAAACCGGTGGCGGCAGACTACCATGCAAGGTGCTTTCCAGTCCTACCGGGAGCAACTCAGGGTTAAGTGTCTTGCCCAAGGACACAACGACACATGGTGCAGGTCCCGGGAGTCGAACCGCCAACTTTCCGATCGGGAGACGACTACCATTACCACTACACCACGGCCGCCCTATATAAATGAACAGCTGACGATGCAGCAAAAACACTTACATGAGTGAGGACTGGAGAGACACAGGGAAGACCCAACTATGCACCGACACTGACTGAGACACATAACAGGGCTTATATACTCACAGACAGGACGAGACAAATTACAAACACCTGTGAGACAGACTGGGGATGATTGACAAGAGACAGGCAGGAAAACAAACAGGGAAGGCACAATCCTCACATTCTCTTTCCTTCATTCCTCGTCCGGTCATTGTTCGGTTCACACAGACAATTCAGTCCTCTCCTCACTACTCTGATGTCCTCACCTGTTTCTGCTCCAGTTTGCCAGAGTGAGTTTTTTGCTGCCCTGACAGCTTCTTGTTTTGTTGTTTAAAATAAATTATTATTATTTTAAAACTCCTGCCTCGTTCACTCGCCTGCACGTGGGTCTAACACCAGAGGAACCTGACAGCAGCTGGCTTATTTCTCTCTTCTCCGTGGAAATAGCATTGCTCCTTATCCATTGTAGGCTTGATCTTATAGCCAATGTATCAGTGACAGTGTCAGGGATATTTAGCAATACTGCAGAAGGTACTTTGTCACTTATAGGTCCCTAACTTGGCCACAGCTATCTTTTTATTCAGTTCCTCAGGAACAATCCAGTTTCTCTGAACTTTTCAGTGGGGCTTGGTACCCATGCTCTGATAGTGGGGATGATGGTTGGTCACCTCTGACGTTTTATCTTGGCTCCCAATTGCTGTAGCATCTTTGTTGTTGTACGTAGTCAATCTCAAGATGTGATAGCTAATTTATTTCTTGAATGTGGAAACACTGGATCCGAAGTTGTTTCAGAGTTAATCTGGATGATAATTCCCACATCCTTCTCATATAGCCCCTCCTCTCTAGGCTTACTTGCACAACAGCATTCCATCAGTGTTAAATGTTCTGTCCTTGTCCATGCATGTCTTTTTCCAGTAGCCTGTTTCTCATCAGAATCTCTGAGTATGGTGACCCTGAGGTTTAAATGAACAACATCTGAAAAAAACTTAATTACATTTTTCAAATGTGATTCCTGCCACTTCTGCTTTGGTCACTTCCGCTTTGGCCACTTCCACTTTAGCTTAATGTAATTCCATTTTTTTCACGTGTAATTCCATTTCTTGAGTCTGCAGCCAGTCCCTTTTGTGGTGATAGCATGAACCAGGAATAGGGGGAAAACCAGGGCTCATCGTCTGGCTCTGGATCCTCCCCTGATGGCCACTCTGGGAACTAAGGCGATGAGCGGGATGGTTGTGGGATAGTGAGGTGCTAGAGAGTAGTGAGGTGGTGAAAAGGAAATGGCTGGCTTGAAAGCTAGGTGGCTTCCCCAAAGCTGATCCCTCCTCTCTTTCTCTACCAAAAGAGGGGATGAAAGGATATCCAAATAGAATAGAATAAAATAGAATATATCTTTATTGACATTGACATTTCACCAGGGCACAATACAACATGATTGAAATTACGCACACTCGTCTTAAAAGATGGGCCGAGTGCACAAAGCCGCAGCCGTGTCGGCACTGCCACAATCTTAGATATGAAAAAAAAGGGTTAGATACCATAAGGGTAGATGTTGGTATTACAAAAAAGATCTTTCACATCTTGTCTGTTTGGACACTATATGATAAATCAAAAAATTCTACCAAGCAAGCACATTTAGGACAAATCACGTGCATTTGAGGTCAATATGCTGGTGAAGATTCTCAAGGCAGTGAGATTAGTCCATAAGCCTTTTTCAGATAGCAACAGTTCTGTTGATGTTACCAGCCGGCACCGCTGATAAGCGCTCACAGAGAGTTCTCCAGGGAGGGGTGGGTGGGGGGTTTGCGATAGATAGGTGCAGTTGTTTTTCCTCAGTTGCTCATGTCCCAGGAGAAATTTGATATCCAGCCCTCCAAGGCTGTTTGGGGAGTTCAGATTGAGATAAGCATGAATGTTTTTCACTTCAGGCAGGTAGTTTAATTTCTGAAGCCTTGAGTCCTGACAGACTATCTAATCCAATATGATCCAATTGTGGGAACCTTTCCACTGATCCAAGCTATGATTCCTCCTCCAGATGTTGACCACTACAACGTCAACAAGTCCCAAACCCTGCAGGTGGCCTGCAATTCTCAGAGATCACGTCCACCTTCTGGTTCAGCTCGTAAAGTAGCTGATTTATTGAGGTCACGGCATGGATCAAACTCTCACTTTGACTCGGGAGCTTCGACATGGCATTAATCGCCGCTGAAGTCTTCCTCATTTTCCGATAGACCAGTGTTCCACAAATGCCAAAAAGCAAAGCACCTGCTATCATAAATCCAATTATATACATATCTTTCATGTCTTCCACAGATAGTACTGAAAGACACATCACCTTCCATTCCCCCCAGGAAACCATGATGTATCCCCCAGGATGCGTCTGTGAAGGGCAAGCTGGTTCTCCTGGCCCTTGCCGCTTTGTCAATAGAGTTGATCGTCCACGAATCCAGATCCATATCAATTTGTGTTCGGGAGATGAGTGCTGAGGAGCTGCAGACAGGACAAAGAAGCCACGCAGGGTGAGGAAAAGTTGGGGAGGGAAGGAGAGAAGCTGCTGCCTCCACCAGAGCCGGAAGTAATAGGGCTATAGTGTCTTCATCCCCTGACAGGTTCGATCTGGAATGTGCTCTATCGGATGATGGACCGTGCTTCCTCCTCTTCTTGCTCACACTGGTTAATCAGAGCAGCTTATTAGGCCAAGAACTCGGACCACGTTATCTATCTGCAAGGTTCATATTGGTCCATGTATTTGATCATGTTCTGCATATTTTTTTAAACCAAAGGTGTAGACAGATGCAGGGAACTCAGGAATAAAATAAAAAATAATATTTATTTAACAAAACAAAAAAGCTGACGTGGTAGCAAAACTTACATTTATATAACCAGGAACAGAGTGACATGGAGGAAGACAGGACATGAATGCCTTGGGAGGACAATCCATGGACAGGGAAGAAACAAACTGACAGAATTTAGGGACACTAACGAGAGAATAATCACGAACACCTGGGACAAGACTATGAGGAACAGGTGATAGAGGCAGGAGCTGGAGCTAATTACATGGGGAAGAAACACTGAGGAAGGTAGGTACACAAATATATAAGTACAAAAATCTAAAGAGTTACACGACAGAACACAGATCCTCTCAGTAGACTGCTGTTGGTCAAAAAGAAGATGGCCTCACAATTATCATTTCCAGATCTGTGCTATATTTTTATGTTATAATTAGAAATAGCAGATGTGAATAGCACATTGCCTAGGTTTAAAATGTTTCAGTTTGTACTTAACACCAAAAGGCAGTTTAAGCAATTATGTTTCATATTTTTGCACATCATCATACTGTGAAAACATATTCAATAATTGAGGTTAGATAGATAGTACTATGTATGTGTTTGCTTTAACAAGACACCATCTGAGACGGAGTTACTTAATAGTTTAATATTGCTTCTATCTACAGTTTTTTTAAGGACAGGCTAGCCATTTTTACTGATGTAACCCTCTCACCCATTTGTAGACTCATCCATTTATACTCCCAATGTCATGTTTTCTAGTTTTTTTTTTTCCTTCTAGCTAATGTTCTGGTTTGGCTTCTCAGTCATACAGGACACAATTCCAAAAAAGTAAAATAAAAAAAATAATAAAAAAATAAATAACTAAAGCATGTGAACTTCTATTCTGTTGTTGTTGCAGATGTGGTCCTGTCGACATCATCATTCTGTGATCTCCAGATCTCAGTGGAGCGGTTTGCACTTGAGTGGCTGGGTGCATGGTCCTCCATTGGAAAAGCATGGACTGCCGGCTCCAGGCTGGGAGTGAGGTCCTGCTTCAAGTGGAGGAGTTTTAGTATCTTGGGATTTTGTTCATGAGTGAGTGAAGAATGGAGCATGAGATTGACAGACAGATTGATGCCACTTCCGCAATATTGTACTCCCTGTCCTGGTCGATTATGTTGAAGAGGGAGCTGAGCTGAAAGGAAAGGCCCACTGTTTACAAGTCGGTCCATGCCCCTCCACTCAGCTATGGTCATGTTCTCTGAATAGTAGCCAAAAATAAATAAATTGTGGATACCAGTAGTCACAATGAGTTTTCTCTGCATGGTTGCTGAGATAAGGGGAGAAGTTTAATTACCAAGGAGAAACAAAGTAAAGTTGCTGCTCCTCCACATTGAGAGCAGTTAGTTGAGGTAGTTCAGGAATCTGGTAAAGATGTCCCCTAGACTGATCCATAAGGAGGTGTTCTGGTGATTTCCATTTGTGTTTATTTTTATCATTCAACCTTTATTTAAACAGGTTAATCCCATTGAGCCTCGGGGACTCAATTACAAGAGAGACCTAATTTATTTAAGAAAGGGTGATGACAACAGTGAGTAACAACGACAATAGACAGTCCAAAAAGAGGCATACTTTTTTTAACAAATCGAAAACAAAATAGCAACCAAAAGGACAGTCAAAAGGAAAAGTTGTGAATAGAAGGGGAAAAAACAGCTAGATTATAAATCAGTGTACAAATTAGAAAACTAAAAACAAGAACATGTCTGCATTGTTTTTTGCCAGTTTGGAGGAGAACATGGTGAATACCCAGGATACACTGAAAAAACTAAATGTATTTTGGTTGACTTGGGAATGCCTTGACATCCTACCAGAAGAGCTGGAAAAGATGGCTGGGGAAAGATATGGCCGAGGCCTCCCTGCTCAATCTGTTGCACTCAAGCCCGTAATTCAAAACAAGCAGTACGAGGATGGATGGATGGATGGATGGATGGATGGATAAAAAGTGGAATCAACATTATGCAAACTACAGAAGTTAGGCAACGTTTAAAATTGTAATGTTTTTTCATATGTAAATACAAAAAATGTCACTGTAAGCACATATAAGTCAGGATACCATTAGACTAATTGTACACCAAATAATGCACATTTTTCTTTAATATTTTATATTGTTCTGTCAAATAACATTTTAAAATACACAACACATTCCCCCAAAAAATATTGCAAAAATAAGCTTAATCACAATTGCAACATTTCCATCTAGCTTGCAAACATTTTGATCTTGAAAATGAGTTATCATGGCTCCATGAGACTACCTGGATAAATAAAGGGTAAATAAAATTAAAAAAAAAGAATTCACTACTAGTTTTTGTTCATTAAATATTTTTTAGAGTTTTTCTCAGGTTGCAGTATTATGATGAAACACTTTGGAGCAAAAAAACACAGTATCAGTCCAAAACTGGAGGCCAGAATGGCAAATATCTCCACAGCCACAGTAAACTTTCCAGGAGAGCTGACATATGCTGGGATGAAGGTGATCCACACTGCACAGAAGATCAGCATGCTGAAGGTTATCAGCTTGGCTTCATTAAAATTATCAGGTAGTTTTCGAGCTAGAACAGCTAACACAAAGCAAAAAACAGCCAGCAGGCCAATGTACCCGAGCACAGCCCAGAAGCCAACAGCAGAGCCTAATGCACATTCCAGGATGATCTTCTCCTTATATGTAGTCAGATTTTTATTTGGAAAAGGAGGACTGAGAATCAACCAAACAGTACAAATTAAAACTTGAATAAATGTGAAAAACACTACAGTCGCCCTTTGTTGTGGAGGCCCAAACCATTTCATGACATTACTTCCTGGAAGTGTAGCTTTAAATGCCATTAACACCACCACAGTTTTCCCAAGAACACAGGAGATACAGAGAACAAAGGTGATACCAAAAGCTGTGTGCCGCAGCATGCAGGACCACTCAGAGGGAGCTCCAATGAAAGTTATTGAACATAAAAAACACAGAGTCAGAGAGAAGAGCAGCAGGAAACTCAGCTCAGAGTTGTTGGCTCTGACAATTGGAGTTGTTCTGTGATGAAAGAAAATAACTGCTGTTATGATGGTCAGCCAGACCCCAGTAACAGATAATGCTGCTAGGATGATTGACAGAACTTCATCAAAGGAAAGAAATTCCACAGGTTTGGGGAAACACGCGTCTCTTTCCACGTTAGGCCAAAATTCACTGGGACATGAGAAGCAGTCAGTAGAATCTAAAAAAAGTAATGACTGTCAGCAATATTTAATTGATAAACATGAATGACATATATTTGCTTACCTGTCATATTACTGATCTCTCCTTCAGGACATGGTATACAATCATAGCAGCAGATGGGTTTTCCTTTCTGTAACACTTTACGAGTTCCAAGAGGACAAGTCTCAGAGCACACAGAAACCGGTACCTTTTACAGACACAAAGTAAAATGTATTTTCATCTCTATTGCATTTAGGACCATTTTACAAATATAAAATATGCTGATTATTTCTCATTAGACTCTACTTGTGTTCCTCTCTGTGCCCAGGTTAGATTCCTATTGATGTTAAACTCCTGTCCTTTTGGCATAGATGCATCATAGTATCCCACTGTTACCAACTCAATGGTTCCACTCTCTCTCTTCTGCCAGTTGACCAGCTCATAAAAAGCCACGGGATCCCCGTTATCATCAAAGGACACAGGATAACCATTTTGAGAAAAGTTTACTGTTTTCAGTGTGGCAACAATCTGAAAACACCTCGAAAGAAAGAAGAAAAAAAAAAGAGGGTGACAAAAACAATGTGATTTACAAATATAAATGGACTGAATTTAAGTTACTGGTATACATAGACAAATGTATAATATTTTCAATTATACTAACCTGCTTCAACTCTATTGCAGCCTTTTTGTCACACTCAATTGTAGAATTTTTTTCCTGACACACTTCTTTGTGAATGGCATGAGCTACTGCATAAACAGCTTTGTACACCATGTTAGGAATTCTAAAATCGGATGTTTCGGTGTACGAAACGTTGACATTTTTTATGTCTTCATTTCCATCACACGCCTTCTTTTTTGCTTCAGCAACTAAAAACAAACAATAAACAGAGAAAAAAATGTTCATGTTCATGTTCAAGATAGATGCTAACAATATTCAAAGTTCACATATATTTTTAAATTCAAAATCAGAAAAAGCAGTCAAACAGGCAAATACAAAGTACTTTCATTGGCATGTCCATGTCTGAATTTGATAAGTAGAGAAAACATTAAAAAATATATAATGAATAGAAAAACAAATAAAAGTTTACTTTAAATTTAGAATGTGATATTTTTAATAGTCCACATATGTAAAAAAAAAAGAAAGAAAAAAAAAGCTATGTTTGGTTTCACTGTACAGTATGTTTATTAACTTTGCCATGTCTCTCTTGTAAATGAGTCCTCGAGGCTCAATGGGATTAACCTGCCTAAATAAAGGTTGAATGAATGAAAAGTAACACATTGTTTTGTTTGTTTTTTGTTAAACTAAATTTTGTTAACTTTCTCACTTTTTGTCAGTGTGCAGTTAAATGCATCCTCCCAGAACTCAGTAAGCACAGAGGAGGCAGCTACATCAGTCGGAGAGAGATCCAGCAGGAAGTCTCTCAGCCCTGGGATGACAGATTGCTGAATGGCAACTCCAATGGCTCCTGCACAGAAACTGAATTTCATCAAGTTTGGGTCAGTTACCCAGGATTCACTTCCAATCCACTGACGAGAGGGTGGAGGCTTCAGAGACAGCTCCTCCAGCAGGAACTTCATGTCTCCAGAAGCTACAAATGCCACAACAACCAATGCCGTAGACCTGAAGCAATGATTTATTCAAACAGCCTAAATTAAACTCGCATATACCCAATTTTTACATAAAAATATATCCTGTTCAAATATATTTTTATACACTATGAACACTCTTATAGTCACTGATCTGAGGGTCTATGTTAATACTACCAGATACACAATCAAAATTAGTGAATTAGAAACCTGCGGATAACATCAGCCACATTCTGGATTTTGATACGTGGGTCAGTTCGGTAGAAGGATTCAGAGTACTCCACACAGATCCCCTCTTTCTGAGCCGCAGCAAGAAAAGATGCCATGCCTTTATTTCCATAATCTGAGTCTGAGCGGACAGCACCTATCCAAGTCCAGCCAAAGTGTTTCACCAACTTGGCCAGAGCATCAGCTTGGACTTTGTCGCTGGGAATTGTTCTGAAAAATGTTGGATACTGCTGCTTGTCAGACAGACAGGCACAAGTGGCAAAGTGGCTCACCTTTTAAAACAACAAGAACAAAAACATAAGTATAAATCGTAAACTTGCAGCAGAACAAATAAATTTAATTTGTTGTTAATTTCAGTTGCAGTAAAGGTCAGAATATTTACTTGAGGGATATTGAAGGACCCAATGATGCGAGACATGCTGATGGATGGCGTGGATCCAGACTCTCCAACTACAGCCATCACCACACCAGACTGAGAACAATTACCGTCTTTGTAAAACACAGGGTCCAGGCCATTTGTTACCTGAAACGCTACATGAATGGCCACCGGTACAGAGGCACACGCATCATAGATCTGATATCCAAGTTTGACGTCTGGCAGCAGCTCTGTGCTGTTGTTGATCTCCTCGAGGGCAAAGATCATTGTGCGAGAGAAACGCAGTTCACGACTGTTAATACTGTACAAAAACATTTACAATATGTCAGTTTTGAAGCTGATGTAGCATAAGGTCATTAACACTTTTTAAAAAAAGCACGTTTTCAAGCATGGAGCTAAAGCTGAACATTAGAGTTCAGTTCAAAACAGGTGCCCACCAAGGACAAATAGGCAGGTCAAATTTAAGACTTGTGCATACACAGATATTAAAGAGACATTTTATTAAGAAATAAATAAATACTAATGCAATGCTCAAAATTTGTCTAAACATGAAAAAATGTTTTTGTAAAGCAGCTAAAAACTTTGTATACCAATTCTACTTTGTGCAAATGTAATATGTAGAAACATTTCTTCCCTCACCACTTACTAACCTCCCTGTGCAGCTAGGTGGCTCAGGTATGGTGGTGTAGTTATAAATCTTTGTGTCCTCCTTAAAATGGATGGAAAAAGCCCCCCCAATAGTATAGTCCCCTTCCATAGAGAAAGCAGGTGAACGAGTGGTACCCTGCAGGCTACATTTCAAAGAGGACGCCCCAGTTGTTACCCTGTCAGCTCCATCTTCAGAGAGTGCAGTCAGTTGTTTGAGACTGTCCACAGACCCACCCAAACCAATAACAGAGTTCATCTCAAACCAGCACATAGCTAGTCTCAGGCCAATGAGGAAAACTGATATCTCCATCCTTCAAGTGTCTCCTTGTTGGTATGAGTGTGTGTTTATTGGTTTATATAGTTCTGTGTTGAAACATCAGTATATGATACAGGATGGAGGACATGTCGTCACCTAAGGTTTTTTTAAATTTACGTGTCAGATTTGACCCGTTCTGAAATTCAAAAGCACTAAATATCCCTTAAATGACATTTTATTAACTTGAAAGTTGCTGACTTTCTTGAAAGTGGCTTAAAATACACACCAAAAATTGAATATTTTAAGATATACTTTTTTCACAGTCGCTGCTAAGTTACACTGGGAGTATTATGTGTCAAATTTGACCTGTATCTATTCAAACAGATTTTAGATTTAGCAGTGTGGGTAAAACCCAGGAAAAGGGTGGTTTTAGGGCCTCTGTCTATGTTCCCACTATATTTGCCCAAGTTCCTTCTGAGACAGACACCTGCTAATCTTTGAAGGTTTGTGATGGAAATCTAAAAACAATGGAAGAGTAAAGCTGCATAAGAGTGGACACCCTGATGCATGCTCAATAATAGAACAAATCTAAAAAAGCTAAGCCTGTTCCTCTGGACATTCAAAAAACAAATCAAAACAAAGCAACAAAAAACAAACTTTAAACGTTTCGTTTTTCGTCCGAAAGACTTCCTCAGTCCTCCTTCCTCATGTTGTATTCAGCTCAGTCTTATAAATAGCACCCTCTCACAGTGGATCAACCAGTTTGCTGATGACAGCCAAAACCAGCTGCTCACAATCACCATTTGAATATTTTTTTTTTTTTTTATAAAAATGAAATAATAAAATAAAAATATTTCGAAATGTATGCATATATGTTTTTAGTTGTGTAGGATGAATATTTTATGAGTAAT
>JBBPBX010026245.1:16720-38263 GCA_038048925.1 Garcialebias charrua | reverse complement strand
AATTAAAACAGAAGATGTTCATACGCCGGTCTAAATTGCTTTTGCTTTAGATACAACAGCTTTCAATTTCTTGAGCATTTTTCAAGCTAAAATATGAAACATTACTTTCGAGAAGACATGTAGCCGTTATCTGATTTAGAGAATAAATTACGCTGTGACATTTTATATGTCAGAGGACGATATAAAATACACGGATGGCTGTAATAATCAGAGTTATGGTCAGTTTCTGGAAAACTTCAGAAAGAAGACACGAGCTTTATTGATAAGAGAAGACTAACGTGCTCTTCAGAACACGTTTCAGCTGCGCTAAGCTGCGAGCGTTTTCATCCTAATTCCCTTGAACATTTGTTAGAGCAGATGTGAATTAACCCCTTTCTGGTTGCTCTGACAGAAAAAAAAGTTACAGTTTCAACTTTGCAACCATTTCTTGGTCACAGATGGACATTTAAAAAAATTTAAATAGTAAAATTAATGACTATTGTCACGAGGCCTCCGAATTTCAACTCCTGTTTTTGTTTTTCAGAATGTATTTCAGGTCTAAGAATGTATTTCAGGTCTAAGTTGCACTGGATTCTATTTATCTCTGCTTATTTTTTTGTCTGTTTACGCATTTTAACAAAAATGCTAAAGTACCTGTGCTGTGCCACTAGGTGGCGAGAACGCCCGCACAATCAACACAGTAAAATACAAAGAAAGAGTTTTTTTTTAGCTTAATCAAAATTGTCTCAAAATTCTTGTTTTTATTTTGTTTGTTTTTTTCCAAATAATGTTTAAAGTGTTTAAATTAAGTTTTTTATTCTTTCCAGCTCTTTGTGCCAGTCTGCAGTTTTGGGTCCAACATCTTGCTAAACCTTAATTGCCAACAGCACCGTTTAAAATAAACCAGCCATTGGAAGGAAAGTTTGTACTTTGGGGAACGCCTCAAGCCCTGATAAATGGTGAGGGATGCGTCAGGTGGGACAACTTGTATCACACAAACATGCAAATCTCTGACTGCTCTATTGGATTGCACAACAGCCTTACTGGATCAGTCAGGACCAGCGTTAACAACAACCTCCTCCGGTGCTGCTAACTAAAGGCACAGAGGGTCTGCTGTGGCGACCTACGACAAGTGAGCAAGATGAGGAAAACATTTTATTTTATTAACATTTGTGACTAGCTACAGGTAGTCCTCGGGTTACGACGGTCTCGAGTTACGACGTTTCGCGGTTACGAACGCCCTACCATTGAAAAGCATTGTTCGAGTTACGCGGTTTATGCGCCTTTACACCAGAAAATACGGTACCGAAACGAAACTTACAGGAGGGAGGGAGGGGGGAGCTTGACGCACGCTCAGTGGAAACTTAAAGGAGGGAGGGGGGAGCTTGACATGCTGGAAACTTACAGGAGACCTCAGGCAGACCGGAGCAGAGGAGGTCAGGAGGGGCTAATGTGCTAACTCTGGACCGCGCGTGGAAATACAGGAGACCTTATTTTTTGGAGCGGAGGTTTACGAGGCAGAGAGGCTACAGCTGAGCAACGAGCTAACATGCTAACAGACGTTGCTGTAAACGCTGTGGACCGCGTGAAGCTGCAGGAGCTCGGAGGTGCAACGAGCTAACATGCTAACAGACGGAGGAAGAATTGACCAGCTCCCAGTAAGAAATTAACTCTTATTTTCCTTCATTATGGCTCCAAATGTACTGTATGTATTTTTTATATAATTATGTAGGGTACTGTGTTAGGATAGGCGAAGTGCTTGGTAACTGTACAGTACCGTACATGTACGTGTATATGGGGCGGCCAGTGTGTATGTGTTTTTCAACTTACGACGAAATCCATGTTACGAACGGGCGTATGAACGGAACTCGTTCGTAAGTCGGGGACCACCTGTATTTTAAAACAGTCAAATATCAACTAGGTGCTTTCCTCAGCAGTGTTTCCCCTACCATTATACAAGCGGGGTGCGCCACCCCGTCAACAGAACTGAGCACCCCGCCTACCAGACCAAACTTGACCCACCCACCCAGCACTGGCATAGCACTAAGCTAGCAGCACAAAATACAGGCTCTCTAGCTAAAAAGCTAAAGGGAGCGCTCACGTTGCCTCTCCCCTCGTGCTGAATGCCCCCTGCCCCTACAAGCTGCACTCAGACGTGTCCGTCCCCCGTCAACAAAAATCATGAAGGAGATGAGCACCCCGCCATGGCAAGTTAACTAGGGGAAACACTGCTCAGCCAACGTTTTCAGATGGTAAGTTTCACCCATGTGCCTTCCTGTCCACTGCAGAGCGTAACTACGATGTCGGGGAACGAGAACTGTTAGTTGTCAAGATGGCTCTAGAGGAGTGGGGACACTGGTTGGAGGGGGCCAAGGAACCATTTAAAGTCTAGACAGACCATAAAAATTTGGAGTACTGAAAAGACTGCCAAGAGACTGAACTCCAGGCAAGCCCTGTTTTTCTGTTGCTTTGACTTTGTACTTTCTTACAGACCCGGGGCTAGGTAAAACAAGCCAGACGTCCTTCCTAGGGTTCAGGACAGCACCTACAAATACCCGGCGTCAGAAGGGTAGAGCAAAACCAGATGAGGAGCAGGAAGGGCAGTGAATCCAAAAGTCGGGCGTGAGGTCAAGACAAAAGAATCAGGCAAGAGCTTGAGTGAAGCGCTGGACATCTACAATGAAGGGTTTGATAATCTGGCAGAGACTTGGCATGGATGGGGCTCTTAAATAGAGCATGTGGCAGGTGCAGGGCGTGAGCGCTGATTAGCGGCAGGGAAGTGGGTGTGGTGGCAGAGAATGGTGAACATGACATGTAGATCTCTTTTTAACTGTACAGTAGTCCCTCATTTATCACGGGGCATCCACACCCTGAAGTCCCGTGATAAGTGAAAAACTGCGAAATAGGATTAGTAGTACAAGTAGTAGTATATTTTAGTATTTATACATAGGCTATATATTTATTAAGGTATATTAAACCTTTCCCACACTTTTGCAATATTCTGAACAATCAGAGTCAGAGTCAGAGAGTCTTTATTGTCATTTGCACCGCATGTACATGTGATGAAATGAGATTACAGTATGTACACAGGGTCCCAGTTACATCCAACAACAAAATGTAAGAGAAAAACAGTAATAACATCTAGTATATAACTAAGAAAAACATTCAACTAGAAATACTAAATGCTCTAAAAGAGCACGAATGTAATGATTTCAGCTCCCTGCCACCTGCCAGCGCTCACGTCTCCACTGCAGAGTGAAGATATGACACGCTGCAGGAAGGAGCTTCTGCTGCAAGTTGTTGACTGCTCACAATTGCAGGAAGAGGGTTTTTCTATGCACACAGGTGCAACAGGTGCTAAATCGTTTAAAATAATTTATTTTAAATAAAAATTCCATGCGGATCGTGCGGCTCATCCATCAGTCAGCCAACTGTGTGTCATGTACAATCTTACTTTGAAAAAACTGCGATAGAGCGAGTCTACGAAAAATGAACTGCGAAGAAGCGAGGGACCACTGTACTTGATTTATGTATTTATTTATTTTAAGAATTTATGTTTATCTTAGGGTGGCACAGTGGGGCAGTTTGTAAAGCTGCTGACTCTCAGCGAGAAAGTTACCAGAACCAATCTACGTCCGGGGGGGGGGCATTCTGGGTGGAGTTTGCATGTTCTCTCCATGCATGCATGGGTTTTCTCTGAGTACACCGGTTTCTTCCCACAGACCAAAAACATGCATGTTAGGCTGACTGGTGACTAAATTGTCCCTAGGTGTGAGTGAGAGAGTGAACGGTTGTTTGTCTCGTTTGTCTCGATGTGTCCCTTTGATGGACTTGGACCTGTCCAGGGTGTCTCCTGTCTCTCACACAGTGACTGCTGGATATGGGCACCCATGACCCCTGTGGCCCCCCCTCCAAAAAAAAGAAAGTGGGTAAAGGTAATGGATGGATGGATGGTTACCCTAACATTCAAAACTGTCCAGATGACCTGACTGAGCATTATTGGATTTGGTACCTGGATAATTGAGCATGAACTTTGTTGCCTTGAACCACTTTGGCTGTGGCTGCCTGCCTGGGAGGAGTCGACGGGAGCAGGACAGCCCCAGAAACCATCGTATCTCCAGCAAACTGGTTGGTCCACTTAAGGAGTTTACTGCTTGGTGGGGAAACAGTTTGCATGACTGATGAAGCCTTCTGGATAGAGGGCGAAACGTCTCTACAGGAAATAAATTGTCCAGATGACCCGACTGAGCATTATTGGATTCAAAATATATTTTTATTTGATCAGTCTGGTAAACATTTGGTCTACTATGAGATACTGATAGGTTCATTATTATTATTAGTATTATTATTATTATTATTATTATTATTATTAGTATTATTATTTATTATTATTATTATGTTTTTATTGTTAAATAGAAGTACCAAAATCAAAAAAATATTTAAAATGCTTCTTTGTTTTTTTGTTTATTTCCCGGTTACGTTTGTGTCAGAGTTTTGTTCGTTTTAAATGGTATGTCACTCTCCGGCGTGAAACCAAAGAACTAAAGAGCGTGACACAACGAGCATCACGTGCTTTTAAAACAATATTTTCTTCATCTCCCATCAGATTTGGTCAAGCTGCAGCTCTTTCCTTCTCTGTGAGTCTCTTCAGAAGGTTATCATCAACACAACCTTTGACCACATCAAAGCCGTGCGTCGTAGCCACTGCGGTTGATAGCCCGGCTGTGATCTAACCACAGTGGCTTTCCTGTTTCTGTCTCCATCTCTGAGGCGCAGCTCCATTTGAAGTCAGTCATTTGGCAGAAAACTAAACAGGCCCCCTGTTAACTACCTCACTTATTGCTGTTTACAGACCGCTTCTCTGGAAAACCACAAGCTGCTGCTGAGGCCACGGAGCCCCGTGAAGCCGAGCGACGTCTGAGCGAGCAGCAAAGCCTGAGATCCATTCGCACGTCGCAGCTGCTGCTTCAATAAACGTTTTATGATTTTATTTGATCACACATGAGCGACTTTATTGATAAAGCTGAGAAAGCTGTTTAAACTTAAACGTGTTGCAAACTCCTCCGTCAGTCTGTAAAAACAGCTACCGTATTTCCGGACTATAGGTCACAGTTTTTTGCCTAATTTGCATTCCCTGCGACCTATAGAGAGGTGAGAACTGTTTAAGGATTTTCCCCATATTTTTAGACCAATTTTTGGCTCAGATATGACCGTTTTTCATTTTGGCAAAAAATGGTGCAGTACCACTTTTGTCCGCTAGGGTAGACCGACCGTTCCCACCTCATGTGTCCGACGGCAGCCTCCTCTGGTCGGACTGACTCTGTCGCTGCCCGGCCTCCTGCTCTGGAGGTAACTACTGTTAGCCGTGTTTGTTGGCAAGATAAGTCAAGAACCACAGGACAGATTTTTTATCAAACTTACAGAAAGTAATGACTGTATGGACATTTACAAGTGACTAGCTTTATGAGATGTTTGAGATTTTAAAAAAAAATCAATGTTTTATAGACGTAAACGTGCCGCGTTAGTTTCGGGTTATTTTCCTGCTACTATTTGTCTAAATAACTCATAAACCACATGGCAGATTTTCTTGAAACCTACAGAAAGTAATTATTTGGTGGTCATTTACAAACTGTGACCTGTATGAGACATTTGAGCTAAAATTCGATGTTTTATAGACGTAAACGTGTTGCGTTAGCTTCGGGTTATTTTCCAGCTACAATTTGTCTAAATAACTTATAAACCACACCGCGGATTTTCTTGAAACCTACAGAAAGTAATTATTCGGTGTTTATATACAAACTGTGACCTGTATGAGACATTTGAGATAAAAATCGATGTTTTATAGACGTAAACGTGTCGCATTAGCTTCGGGTTATTTTCCTGCTACTATTTCTCTAGATAACTCATAAACCACACCGCAGATTTTCTTGAAACCTACAGAACGTAATTACTTGGTGGTCATTTACAAACTGTACCCTGTATGAGATATTTGAGCTAAAATTCAATTTATTCACAATTTATTTTTGCAGTGCACGCGACCGTTTGGAAGACGTCAAAGCGAAACAATTTAAATCCAGCAGATTTGACCATTTCATGAATTTATTACGGAACGGTTAAGCTCAGGAACCCTTGTGCTATAATGTCAGCTATAATTTTTAGCAAACAAATAATTGTTTTTACCGTGTTAATCTTGTAAAGTCCTTCCGTGCTCGCTCGCTTCTGTGGCCGCCATTTTCAGCAGGGCAAATGACGCGCTGACGCGTCGCGTAGCGGTGATGCATAATCAATCAAGGAATCAAGGAGTTTTATTAACATTGCATCAATTTCCACCGATTACAACGTAAGTATGTATTGCAGGCATCCAGAAGAGAAATGAGTGCAAAAGCTGCAGCAAAACAAAGCATATTACATGTTTTATCAACACACGATATGTTTTATCAACACACGACATGTTTATTCAACACATTGATATGCTCTTAGCGCGGCCAGGCCCAATCTGTCTCCAGATGAAGGTCAAAAGCAGGAAAAACAGGCAGAAACACTGGGATTCACAGCATTGATATTAAAAAAAGATGAATCACATTTTGTCTTCAAGACACCGCGTGATTCAGTAAAAACCATATCAGAGCACATTTAGGTACAATAACAAAGGAAATACGGCAGGCAAGGAGATTGTGTCCATGATTAATTTCAGACAAACACAAAGTTCAGCAGGTGTGCAGCTGGGTGTTATCCGAAGCCTCACAGAAATCTCTGGGGAGGGGGAGGGGGGGGGCTCTTCAACTCCTCACTCTAGGAGAATGGATTCCCACAGCCCGCTTGTCAAGGACATGTGCAGAAGCCAGATAATGTTTCGTTTGTTATCCAAATAGACCACAGTGTTCTTTTCCACTGCCGCCTCCAAGTCTGTGGGTGCTGTTTCATGGCCGAAAGAAATCCAAATATGTGGTTCTGCTCTGCCCCGCTTTCATGAGCTTCCACCTGTCCCTTGATCGATCCTGGGTGGCTGCAAACAAGTCCCAAAACGGACAGCAGGTGCACGGTGGTCCACCACTGCACCAATCGTGCGATTGAGCTCATACAGCAGCTGGGATGAGGAGCCCACGACCCGGTTCAGAGAATTTTGCTGATCAGGCAGTCCCGACAGCGCTCTGATAGCCGCCGAAGCCTCCCTCAGCTTCCGATAACAAACAACTCCGGTTACGCCAAAAAACAGAGCAGTTGCTACCAATAATCCAATAATCCACAAATCCTCCACGTCTTCGACACTCAGAACGGACAGACACATGGGCTGCCACTGACCCCACGAGTCCAGCACGTATCCAGCCGCGTGTGTGTCGGAGGGACAGACAGCTTCTCCTGACACGGTCCGCTTCGTGGAAAAAATCTTATCCATTGAAGAAACAGCCCAATTGATTAATTCCATATTGGTTCGAGTGAGCGCTGAAGGGTCGCAGACGAGACGAAAAGCAAGCAGGGAGTAGGAAAAACTTAGGGAGGGAAGAGCAGAAAGATATGCGACCTGCCTTGCCGAGTGCCGGAAGAAGATAATAATAGATGCGACCTAAACAAAGGTGTGACCCGTTTATGGATTTATTGCCAATAATTGGACAAAGCAATCTATTTAACGATGCAACCTATCAGGCGGAAAATACGGTAGTTGTATTTATTGCTGAAGCTGGCTGTTATTAGTAACCTCGGACAGCGATGCCACGTCTGTTTTCTTTCCTGCTTGGGCTGCAGAGTTCAACAGTTTTCATCCTGTTGCTGTTTATTTTTCCTCTCAATGCTAAAAAACAGCGAACCGGCATCAAAACGTCCACGGTATAGTGTCACATGTAGTTTCAGCCCCAACGAAGTTACGACCCCGGCTTACATTTTTCTTGATTTGTGATTTCCTGAGCTCTGAGAGAGAACATGTGTCACGACAAGAACGTACATGAAACAAAAATAATGAAAAGAATTTGAACAAATGAGGACCGCTCTGCTGTTCGGCCTCCGACACGAGACAGCTGTGGCTCTGTCGAAATCTTTGTGAGTTTTATAAATACGTTGTCGCTTTAAATTAATTGTGTCATCTGCAGGTTACAGAGTTTGTGGGTTCTGTGCATCTTACGTATGCAAAGTGTTTTAGCGTCCACTCTTTATAAGTTGTTAAATAAGACACAATTGTCCTTTTGCAAACAAAATCACTGCAACGTGTTGTTCTTGTCCCCCTCTTTCACTTTTCAGGGGCGGGTAATAGTGTTTTTGTCTATGTCGGTGTGTATTTGTTAGCATGTCTAGCTGTTAGATTGTGCACAACCAAAACTACTACAACTCAACCATTTCTCATGATAAAATACTTTAGTCTCTAAATATGTGCATTCCTTAACAAAATACTAGACCTTTTAAATTGTGTAAAAACTTTAATAAGATGAATTTCCAAAGCAGTCGCATTTTTGTTGCCTCTGTTTCTTTTGTCGTTGCTTTAAGAAGTTATTTTATTTTTAATCTGAATGATAAATACAACACATTACTAGCATGAACATTTGGAATACTTATACAGTATATAAAAATGTTGTACTTGTTTTATATTTTCTTTGTTTTGTGGTAACTTTAATTTGCAGCTTTGTTGGGATTTGACCACAAAACATCTTGTTAAATTTAACAAACTATTGCAGCTTGGTCTAAAGTATTAGCATTTTATCTTGAGACATGTTAACCTAATTTTCTAATTATCACACCTGAGTTTTCTGCATCATTATGAAACTCATATTTCAGCAGACATTTGCTAGATTAATTTGTTTTAATCGCATGTATTTCTAAATTAAAAGACTACTCGTTCTGCCCGACTGCAGGTTTTGAAGTTCTGGTTTGCATGAAAAACTTCTGCAGCGTTTTTATTCAAATTGATTTTATTTACTATCATCTGTCTGCCCGTGGAGTTCTAATCTTTGTCTTCATTTTCTGTACAAAGATGGCAGTGATTTATTTATTATTCATGTAACCAGGTAAATCCCACTGAGATCACAGATCCCTTTTGCCAGGGAGGCCTGAAGGCAGACTAACATGCATGTTTTTACTATCAAGAATCTTTGAATTGTTCCCCAACGTCCTTTTGTATGATTACTAATGGTAACAGTGACATTTGGTTTATTTCTCTTTGTTGCAATCCTGTTTTCATGATGCAGCTGTGACCTGGTTTGCACTTACAAATATAAATTAATATATTTGATGTACCGTAATATTGAATATTGCTGATTGGAGGAAAAACAAACCACTAAGATTTAGAGTCTGCCTCATGTGGTTTAATATTTGTGTAAAAAAAAACTGAAGTTAATTTTGTGATGCTTTGAAGCTATTTCAGCAGGAAAACATAATAAATGTAGATTCCAACAAGGCGAAGACTGAAGAACATGGAGCTTCATCTTTCTTGTGAGCTGGGTCTGGTTAAAAGATGGTGACAAACATGATCTGATGCTCTGAAGACAATTATCTAGTCATGGACTGACCCTGAGAGAAAGCCAAAGGTGAAAGGTCGCCCTCTGTCTCCTGTCGGGATGCAGCAGACTTCAGCTCTGGATCTGATCCATGTCTCCTCTGAGATTTAACAGTGTGGGTGGTAATCACACCCCTGCTCGCACGCAGACGCTTATATACACATCGCCCTAACGTTTACACACATGCACGCTCCCGTGCGGCTTGTTAAAAGTGCTGGTGAAAACCTCAGCGGGTTAATCCGGTGAAGCTCTCTGACATGTTTCCAGAAAGTAGCCGAATCTCCTCCTTCAGCTACTACAATGAGGAACCCAACTGTGGTGGGCAACAGGAATAATGGGAATCTTACACACTCCATTTACACTGGAATGTATCTAAACCCGTGTGATGTTTCCAATATAATCGCAGCGGATCGGCATTGAGCTGCTACAGGAAATAAATCTGGCTTGAGGACAGTTTTGTTGTTCTTCTGAGTTGCACAGGTGCAAACTTTGATCATTTAATGCTGCGTCGAGAAGAGGGAGGGGAAGAACAGCAGCAACATCCAACAAAAACAGGAAAAATCTGCGTTCATTTAGAAAACTAGAAAATCTAAAAGCATGACATGACCCTCTTTGATCCCTGCCTTCATAAACAAATTCAAAGTCAAAGTCAAAGTCAACTTTATTGTCAGATCTGCAATATGTACTGTACAGGACATACACAGGACCGAAATTGCGTTTCTCTCAGTCCCTCGGTGCAACAGTAAACATCTAAACATTGAAACACTGAAACATATAATAATAGACATAAGCATAAAATAGTAAAACTAACATTGTCCTGAGTTTTTTTTTTTTTTTTTGCATAGCGGTGCAAGAGCATGAAAATCCACACCAACTCTAAAACTAAAACATTAAACATTTAATGAACATAATACTGTCCTGAGTTTTTGCATACTAGCACAAAAAAAGAGTATAAAAAGTATAACTAAAATAAACTAAAGGTTTCTAGCATTGACATTTGCAAAGTGGCAAAGCAGCGTATGAGTCAATGTACACAGTATATGTATGAGGTAGTAGTTGATGTTGTTATAGAGGCAAAAAGTGGCATATGCAGTAAGGCACATTGGGCATCCCTAAAAAAGACCTAAATTATTCCTGTTCTGCACGGTCAATGATTTCAGGAACTTTTTATATGTACGGTTACATGAGAGCTTTCTGACAGAAAACATGTCCAGGTCTAAATACCATGGTAAAAATAAATAATACAAACCTGCATCTTTTTCTCAAAAGTGTACTGTAAAGTGGGTTTGACATGAGCAGATAGTGGATAACAAAACTAGAAAGTTCCTGGAGAAACTTTGATGGAGACTACCAAGTGGCGGCCATTTTCAAAATTTGATTTGACAGTATTATGTTTATGTTTATTAAATTTGTTCATTTTTTTACAAAAGAAACAATACAAGACAATCTCATTAAAGCTCCACTGACATCATCTTTTGACTTTTCAAAAAATGGCACAACATATATAAATATTAAGATTGACCCCTGACCGTTTTTGCTAAAATAATGTTAAATGAATGAAAATTGACCCCCAAAACAGTTTAAAATTAGCGCCATTTTTTTAACACGATAAATAGGGATATCCCCGTCGCAGGATGATGACGTCATGTAAAGGAAGTTCTCTCCTGCGCAGCTTGAAAACAATGGAGGAGCTACAAACTCGATCCGTCCAATTTAGCCATTTAAAAGTTAATATTTTAGCGGATTGTCTGCAGAGAGGCCAAAGTTATTTCCAGTAAACAGCAGGTTATAATTTTTTTCAGCTCCTGCTGGTTTTTGGAGACTTTTCACTTCATGAGGTGAGCTCAGCTGCTGTGTGGAGTTACATGCATGTGGACGAGGCAGAAGTAATTCTACAACATGTACATCGTCTCCAGCCTCCACAGCACTGAAATGGTAATATATTAGTTAATGTTCCTAATAATTATTCAACATTAATTAATAGTTTAAAAAATTAGTCCCTTTTAAAATATCTGTTAAATATATTATTCTTTTATTTTATTTTGTTTGTGTTTTCAGGTTTCCAGGTCTCCAGTCCATCACCTGAGGCTCTTCCTGTTGAACCACAACCCAGACTTTCACATCACAGCAGGTAAGATTGCATCAACGAAAAGAATACTACTCAACAATATTCTTTGATGTAAATCTGTTGATTTTCTGTGGTTCTGATGAGGGAAGTGACAAAGTGGATGCAGCATTCAGCCCATAATGGACCCAGATGTCCCCTGCGTCCAGACCTACAACACCTGGACATCATGAGCGTGGAGGAGCGAGGAGGTGGTGGAGTCTGAAGAAGTACAAGCAGCAGGATGAGGAGAAACTAGACCGATGTCCCCTGCGTCCAGACCTACAACACCTGGACAGGAGGGTGGACGAGGAGGTGTTGGAGTCATTTTTACAGAGCTGATGAAGTCAAACAACACTTGCTAATATGTGTTAAACTCAATTTATTTTGATAATCTGTTCATATTAATGTTTCCCCAGAGGTTTTCATTTATTTGATAATATGGGATGGTTTTATTTTAATAAAATGTTTCTTTCAACATTCACCAATTTTGTTTTTACTAAAGTATGAGCTGTGAGTTGTAGATGCACGAATGAAATTAAAACAGATACACAAATATTCTCACAAAGAATAACACAAATATTCTCACAAAGAATAACTCAACACTAACAGATAATATAGTGTACTACCGTAACTTTATTTACACATAACTACAGAAACACTTGGTTCATTGTTATCCTTTTTTTTTTTTCAAACAACATGTTCATTTGAACACTCAGAAAAAAATATTAAATTCATTGATTCATTTTCATCTCAATGCTCTGGCCAGTTGTAGTATTTCTGCATATTTTAATGTCTTGATGCACAAACGTAGCTTTCTGCAGCAGTCCTGATGTTCTACAGATCCTGAAGACGTCTCCATCTGTTGTTTAACAATATCAAGGTTTGTTCTCCACCTCGGTCCACTCTTCAGGTGAAGACATTTCTGTGAATCCTCGCTCCTCCACGCTCATGATGTCCAGGTGTTGTAGGTCTGGACGCAGGGGACATCTGGGTCCATTATGGGCTGAATGCTGCATCCACTTTGTCACTTCCCTCATCAGAACCACAGAAAATCAACAGATTTACATCAAAGAATATTGTTGAGTAGTATTCTTTTCGTTGATGCAATCTTACCTGCTGTGATGTGAAAGTCTGGGTTGTGGTTCAACAGGAAGAGCCTCAGGTGATGGACTGGAGACCTGGAAACCTGAAAACACAAACAAAATAAAATAAAAGAATAATATATTTAACAGATATTTTAAAAGGGACTAATTTTTTAAACTATTAATTAATGTTGAATAATTATTAGGAACATTAACTAATATATTACCATTTCAGTGCTGTGGAGGCTGGAGACGATGTACATGTTGTAGAATTACTTCTGCCTCGTCCACATGCATGTAACTCCACACAGCAGCTGAGCTCACCTCATGAAGTGAAAAGTCTCCAAAAACCAGCAGGAGCTGAAAAAAATTATAACCTGCTGTTTACTGGAAATAACTTTGGCCTCTCTGCAGACAATCCGCTAAAATATTAACTTTTAAATGGCTAAATTGGACGGATCGAGTTTGTAGCTCCTCCATTGTTTTCAAGCTGCGCAGGAGAGAACTTCCTTTACATGACGTCATCATCCTGCGACGGGGATATCCCTATTTATCGTGTTAAAAAAATGGCGCTAATTTTAAACTGTTTTGGGGGTCAATTTTCATTCATTTAACATTATTTTAGCAAAAACGGTCAGGGGTCAATCTTAATATTTATATATGTTGTGCCATTTTTTGAAAAGTCAAAAGATGATGTCAGTGGAGCTTTAACTGATAGTGTACAAAATGTAAAAAAATGAAAGGTAGCAGAAAGAAGAATAAATCTTATTATATCTGCCCCTTACTTACAACAATCAGATTAAACAACAATAATCAGCCATGTAAACAATAATAATCTTCAACCAACTTTTTCAACAATCAGATTTAACAATAATAATCTTCAACCAACAGTACAAAATGACTAACTCTTTCTAATTTTCTAATTGATACAATACACATTACGCTATTTCATATATATTTTTTAACACATTTGTTTTGATCATTTTTTTAAATGTAAACATTGACTTGGCATTTTTAACTACATTCTCCAAGCCATTCCATAATCTAATTCCCTGGATTGAGGTAGAACGTCCCTTCAAACTGGTTCTGAATTGTGGTTTTACAAACAACTCTGTCCCCTTAAGATTATAACAACTTTGTCTTTTAACAAAGTGCATTTGGATATTTAAAGGTAATGCATTATTTTGAGCTCTATACATAACTGATAAGATATTATAGTCTACCAAATCATGGAACTTCAATAACTTTAGGTGATAGAATAATGTACTTGATGGATGACGATAATGCTTTCTAGTGATAATTCTTACAGCTCTTTTCTGTAATACAAAAATAGGTTTTGTGATTGTTTTACACGCATTCCCCCAAACATCAATGCAATAGATTAAGTGTGGAACAATGATTGTGTTATACAACAAATATAGAGCTTTATCATTTAATAGGTCTCTGACTTTGTACAGTACTGCAATCGATTTAGCTATTTTTATTCTTACAGAATTTATGTGTTGTTTCCATGTCAGTTTGTCATCAATGATAACACCCAAAAACTTCACCTCACTCATTCTACAAATCTCAACATCCTCAATTTTGAGTGGGACATCAACAGTTGCATGGGGCCGCGTAACTAGTTATTACGCTAGGTATTATGGTAGGTATTATTACTAGCTAGGTATTATGTGTTGGGATTCATTCTCAGCTACCCTCATACTAAATTTCAGCTTAAAATAGCAACAAATCAATGAATTATAGTCTTTTTTCCCCCTTTTTTTAGGTATGGTGGCCATTTTTTATTTTCTCATTCAACCTTTATTTAAGCAGGTTAATCTCATTGAGCCTCGAGGACTCATTTACAAGAGAGACCTGTCTACAAACTAAGGAATGATGACAACAGCAACAGTAGATTTTCCTTGAACAAACAACAAAAGACAAACATAAGAGAGAAATACAGATTTTTTTTAAACAAGTTAAAACAAAGATATAAAAGTAGCAAAACAGACAGATTATAAGGTAGATGTAGAAACAAAAACAGGAACAGGTCTGCATTGGTTTTTGCCTAGCCTGGTTGATACCAGACCCATGTCCTTCACTTCGCTTTGGACTAGGGTCTGGCATCTCTGCCATAGACAACGATTTCTCCTGGAGATTTTTGAATGGACCAATCAGAGAACAGGAGGCAGAGTTTTGTTAGTTTAGCCTGACGAGGTCCAGGCTATCAGATAAATTGCTCAGAAACCACTCGGTGGATATTTTTTCTGCCACCAGTGTGTAATTATATGTCTTTAATTTACTGACTGTTGGCCTAGATGAAACATTTGAGATAAAATTCGATTTTTTATCATTTATTTTCGTAGCGCACCCGAGGCTGTTTGGAAAATATCAAACCGAAACTATTTAATATCCAGCAGATTTGACCATTTCGTGAATTGATTTAGGAACTGTTAAGCTCAGGAACACTTCTGATATAACGTCAGCTATGAACTATATTTTTTCTCAGCAGAGAAATAATAGTTTTTTACCTTGTTTTGATGAAAATTCGTTCGTGGCGGCAGCCATTTTGAATGACGACGTCAGTCGACATCGTTCAAAACTCCGCCTTCTGCTCTCTGATTGCTCAGGAACACTTCTGATATAACGTCAGCTATGAAATCTATTTTTTCTCAGCAGAGAAATAATAGTTTTTTACCTTGTTTTATTGAAAATTCCTTCGTGGCGGCAGCCATTTTGAATGACGACGTCAGTCGACGTCGTTCAAAACTCCGCCTTCTGTTCTCTGATTGGTCCGGTCAAAAATCAGCCGGAGAAATCCTTGTGGATGGGAGAAATGCCAGACCCAGCAGTGAAGGGAAATGAGAATTGAGCGGAGCTGCGTAGGAATGGCGAGGGCCAGGCTAGTTTTTGCCAGGATTCCAACAGATTCTTAAAACCATTTAGAGAGGTCAAGGTCGACATCTTCAGATCTTTTTAGCCCCTTTCATAAAACAGCTCAATCCGTGTCTGATGCATGTTCAGTCCTCCAACGAGCATTCAGAAGAAACACAAACGCGGCTTGGTGAGTTAATTTTACTCGCCTCTGATCCGCCGTTGATCTGCAAGCAGAGGTATTATTAAGCCCAGATCTGTCGACTTGTGAAAGGTGTCGAACTGCTACTGCTTCAAACTGATTTGAATAATGACGTACTCTCCCACTTACTCTCCCGGCGCCCGCTGTCGCGCTCTATTTAAATGTGTAACAAGAACATGACATTTGTATTTTGCTTGCGCATCACTCGCTATTCTTCGCCGAATCTTTTTATTTTTTTATTGATCATCACGGAAATGGCTAATAAGTACGAGACCTGTGTACTCCTGTCTCTGCGCACAGAGGAGAAAATTAACAAGGGACTTACCGGTACAGTGAAGGATGGGGCCCTTTTGGAGCGGATTGATGCGAGAGCAAAAAAAAACAAAAGCATTCAGATGAGCACAACGATGTTCGCTAGCGTCGCCATGTTTGTTTACAGACACCTCTGCGGTCCCACGTTAAACACGCAGGCACCACGTCCTCTGAGCTGCAGATTTTCACCACGCCTCTTTTCAACCCGCGCTGCAAATCGTTTTGTGAATGCTCCATTGAGGGCGGGCCATGGCCGGATTCAACTTTGTTTTTTAATGACCCGAGGGGGATTAAAGCCGGACTGGTCTGTGCGGGAATTGCGCGGATCTGACTTATGAAAGGGGCTTTTGTAAGATATTCCAGGAAACAGGAGCAGAGTAGGAGAAGGCCCTTTTGTCAAGCTCAGTCCTCACTGACGGAACACTGCAGGTGATCATGTCCTGAATGTATGAAGGCAGCAGACCAAGAAGTGATTTAAAGATGAAAATGTACCAGTGGAAGAGTCTGGGTGAAGTTAATGATGTCCAGTTAACCAGTGAATACAGGTGCAGTGGTGGGTATGATAATCACAGCCAGTTATGAATCTTAGTGCACCATGATAGACAACATCCAACATCTGCAGGGTGCTTGTAGGAGCATTCATGTAGAGAATGTCACCGTAATCAATGGAGGGAAGGAAAGTCACAGATACAAGGTGTTTCCTAACATTCAGTGATAGACATGATCTGTTTCTGAAAAAGAAACCCAGTTTAACTTTCAGTTTCTTTACTAGGTTTTCCACGTGGAGCTTAAAAGAGAGATGCGAATCGACCAGGATACCCAAATATTTATAGGAATCAACAAACTCAATAGGGACACCATTTGAGGATAAAATCAGAGGAAGAACTACTGGTGGCCATTTTGGATTGAGATTCAGTATGTGATGGGGAACATTCTCAACTCTAACCAAATTCCAGCTCTATGTTTCAAACGAGCAGAGTCAAAGCCATTTAAATGTTGCATCTTGAGATTATTTTATTCAATATTTATTGGGCATTGGTCTCAGCTACCACCACACCAAATTTCAGCTTAACGTCTCTAAAAAATGGCAGATTTACATTATTTTTCCTTTTTTTAGCTCAGGTGGCCATTTTGGATATTTGACTTGCAACCAGAGTCTACAAAAAAAGACTCATAAAAATTGCATATTTTTTTGCGAAATATGTTGTCATGGTAACTCAAATGCCAATAAAAGTGATAGCACACATCACGTTGCCGAGAAGGTCGTTTAGATTTAATATTTGTGGGTTACGTACATGTTGTGGTTCAGGCTGCATAAAGGTTGATGGAAGAGTAAGATGTAAAGTTATGAAACCCTTGTCAGGTGGATAATAATAGGTGGCTGCCTTAAAGTCTCCAATAATGTGCATGACCAGTTTTGTTATCGTGCACATCATAGTAATGAACCATGAATTTTACAAATTGTCCATTCATAATTCAGTCACATGATCAGCTGGTTGCAAAGACACAAAATTCAAAGACTGCAACTGAAAATATTTCCATTTCCTTGCAATTTTCTCACACTTCTGAGTTGCCAAGTCTCTAACAGTCCCAGCCTGGTGAAATGTTATCTTCTGCATTGATTCGGGCATTTAGAACCATGAAAAACTGCAGTTTGAAGCAAAAAGGACGAGCAGTTTTTGAGCAAAACATCCCATTTTCCCGACTAACAACATGCGAGACATTTATGGAACATTAACTTGTAGCAGAACCATCGAGACAAAGCTCAGCCAGCAGGAAACATCGGGACAACGTGACGCAGTCGTGGAAACAATTACGGTACTCTCACCAACCACAACGCTGGCACCATTCCTGTCAGTGATACCAAAGCAAACTGCCAATAAAGCCAAGCTTCATTTGTGTCAACATAAAATGCACAAAAAAAGAACTCCCTGTGTCTGTTAAAACCATTAACTCTGCACTTTGAGGAGCTTTAGGAGCACTCAGTGCCTTCTAATCTCAAAAACTTTCTTGTAACTGTCATGGCTCAGTAGGCGATGCATCATTACATACATCATCTATTTAAATAGAGGTCTGCGAGTAAAAACAGGTCAAACAGTGTGTGATTCAGGCAGATTAGAGTGTTGTAGGCATTAGAAAACATGAATCATAAAGGTCTAGAGGGATTCATCTGCACTGATAACATTTGGTGTGGCTTGTTTAAACATCAAGGAAGCACAAATGAGAACAGTCTGGCCGGAGCTGGTTTGGTATGTAGGGACTGCAGTAGGAGATAGCATTCCTGAGAGAAGTGCAGGGTTGACCAGGAGCATGCAGGAGCTTCTGTGGCTGGCTTTAGATAACAGAGTTCAGCCCCACAAGTCATTTGTAGCAGCGTGTTAGTGGCCAAATGTTTACTTGGGAGGCCACAGGTAGAGTTCAGTGAATACAATAGTGATTTTTGGTTGATGAAACATCCGATTCAAATCCTGATGCATGCTCAATAATCCAAAAAAAATGTGCGCGGGGGGGGGTGTTAAGGTATCCAGTAGCATGTTCTAACTACAGAAAAGACATATTAATTACATTATTATTATTATACCTTTATTTTTACAGTAGTCCCTCGCTGCTTCACTGTTCGTTTTTCATGAACTTTTTCAAAGTAAGATTGGACATGATACACAATTGGCTGATTGATGTATGAGGTGCACAATCAGCATGGAAATAGTATTTTAAATAAATTATTTTAAATTATTTAGCGCCCGCTGCACATGTGTGCAGCCCAAGCTGCAGGAGAAGCTTTCTCCTGCAGCTGATCAGCTGATCTCTGCTCTGCAGCGGAGAAGTGGGCGTGGCCAAGAGCGGCAGATGACAGAGTGTGGTGGAGGCAGAGCTGAAATCATGACATGCGGTGTCTTTTAAAGCATTTAGAGTTTAGAAACATTGGGCCTCATGCACGAACATGTTCGTATTTTTATCCTAAATTTCTCTTACTTTTGTTCGTACGAAGCGTTCGTACGAACATGCCACGTCAGATTCAACAAACTCTTCTATCCTCAGGAAAAGTGTGTAAATGGCTGCGCAAATATGATGAATCCCACCTGTTCTATCAACCTGCGCGTGCACGCGGAGAGGTTATTTACATAATCCCCACCCCTCAAAACACCATATAAGGCTACGTTTCCTGCCTCTGACAGCAGGACGGTCCGTTCATAAAATGACAGCGAAAAATAAAAAGAAGAACTGTACAGGTGCGGAGATTGAAACTGAAAGTTAAACTGGGGTTCTTTTTCAGAAACAGATCATGTCTATCACTGAATGTTAGGAAACGCCTTGTATCTGTGACTTTCCTTCCCTCCATTGATTACGGTGACATTCTCTACATGAATGCTCCTACAAGCACCCTGCGGATGTTGGATGTTGTCTATCATGGTGCACTAAGATTCATAACTGGTTGTGATTATCGTACCCACCACTGCACCCTGTATTCACTGGTTAATTGGACATCATTAACCTCACGCAGACTCTTCCACTGGTACATTTTCATCTTCAAATCACTTCTTGGTCTGCTGCCCTCATACATCTCCTCCTACATGTCTTTGCGTGAGTGCAGCTACAGCGTGCGCTCTCAGGACATGATTACCTGCAGTGTTCCATCAGTGAGGACTGAACTTGGAAAAAGGGCCTTCTCCTACTCCGCTCCTGCTTCATGGAATATCTTACAAAAAGATCTGAAGCTCTCGACCTTGACTTCTCTATATGGTTTTCAGAATCTGTTGGAATCCTGGCAAAAACCAATGCAGATTTGTTCCTGTCTTTGATTTTATACGTCTACCTTATAATGTTTTGCTAGTTTTTTGCTAGTTTTTTGCTACTTTGTTAAAAGGAGGAGTGTGTATGTATGTATATATATATATATTATGTATATATATGTATGTATATGTATATATATATATATATATATATGTATGTGTGTATGTGTGTGTATGTATGTGTATATATGTATATATATATATATGTAGTATATATATATATATATATATATATATATATATATATATATGTATATATATATATATATATATTTTTTTTCTCTCTCTTTTGTTTTCTATTGTTTATTGTTTGATTGTTTATTGTTTAAGGAAATTCTACCATTACTGTTCATTGTTCTTTAGTTTTAGCAGGTCGCTTTCGTAAATGAGCCCATGAGGTTCAAAAGATTTACCTGACTAAATAAAGGTTGAATGAATGAATGAATGAATGCTCTCCTTGATCGAGAAAAAAAAATCTGTCCTTATTAGCAGCGTCACTCATGGGAGTAAATGACCAACTAAAGCCAAAGAATGTATGTTTATAATAAATGTGGACCTTAAAATATGCATGCGTCCTGGTAGCTCACTGGGTAAAGCAGTGCGCCGTTAGGTGCTCCTAACCTTATCGAGACCTCGTGGGTTCGATTCCCACAAGGTATGACTATTTTTTTTCCTTCTTTCTTTAGATTATTTATTCATTCCAGATTAAAAAGACTTTATGCTTCATTTCTTGTTGTATTGTAAATAGTTTTCTTGTGTTTTTTAAATCTGGAATGAATTAAAAGGAGAAAAAAAAAACGTTGTCCCATGTGGGAATTGAACCCATAAGGTTCGGAACTGCGACGCAACGCTCTTCTCATTGAGCTATCTGAGATCTATGACTGCGACAGGAGGAGGTCAATGTAAAGTCTGCGTTACCGAAGTCTGCGTTACCGAGACAAATTAAACTTAAATTAATTCATAATTTAAGTTGGTTTCAGTTTGAGATCTTCATATTAATATTGTAGTGTTAGAAAACGGCATTGATAACAAATTGATTTTAATTTAAATACTTTAATCCGTTAGTCATTATTACATTTAAAATTATAATTCGACTTCAAACAGAACCTATTGTCAAAAACAATTGTGGTGCGTGACTTTTTTAAACTCTAAATATTTTCTAAATAACGAAATATGAAGTTATTAGTGGAGAAATTCCGTCTGGATGACAGCAGACCGACTGCTCGTAAAATATACGACAGGTCCGGACCACTCGTAAATTTTGTTCGTATCTGAAAAAAATCGTAGGATACGAAAACATTGTTGAATGCCACAAATGATCCTAAATCACTCGTACGCACAGTTTAAGAACAAATCTGTGCGTACGAACGGTTCGTGCATGAGGCCCATTGTTTAGAATATTGCAAGAGTGTGGGAAGGGTTTAAAATGCCTTTATAAATTATCTATACTGTATACATTATCTATATACAGTACAGTATATATACTATACATACACATACACCATGTGTCGTTGTGTCCCTGGGCAAGACACTTAACCCCGAGTTGCTCCCGGTAGGTCTGGATGGCGCCTTGCAAAGCAGGCTACCACTACCGGTGTATGAATGTGTGAATGAATGGGTGGACGGCTGGTATTGTAAAGCGCTTTGGGGTTCCTCACAGGGGGCTAGAAAGCGCTATGTAAAAAAGCTCCATTTACCATACATATATACATATATATATATACATATATAT
>JBBPBX010026245.1:0-15000 GCA_038048925.1 Garcialebias charrua | reverse complement strand
GACGGTGAGTCGTTATTTTTATGTATTTTAGTTACTTTTCATTAAATCTGTTGACTACCTATAGACGCTAACGCTGTGTCTGCCGGTAGTGCTGGGTTACTAATGGATAAATCCGTAGAGAACCCCGCTGTTTCAAGCCAAATTAACGCGGCCGGAGGAGTTTATTGAGGGTTTTGTGTCGACCATTTGACGGTGAGTCGTTATTTTTATGTATTTTAGTTACTTTTCATTAAATCTGTTGACTACCTATAGACGCTAACGCTGTGTCTGCCGGTAGTGCTGGGTTACTAATGGATAAATCCGTAGAGAACCCCGCTGTTTCAAGCCAAATTAACGTGGCCGGATGATTTTATTGTGTGTTTTGTGTCGACCATTCGACGGCGAGTCGTTAGTTTCATGTATTTGGGTTACTTTTCATTAAATCTGTTGACTACNCCACCTGACAAGGGTTTCTTAACTTTATACCTTACTCTTCCATCAACTTTAATGTTGCTCAAATCACAAGGGTGCACCCCAATATCAAAATGACCGCCTCGCCACCGTGATGCGTGCTTTTACTTTTGCTGGGGTTTCGAGTTGCCAAGGCGATGTAATTTGCAAACAAAGACGTCGTGTTTCCCATTAAAAACACCTGACAGAACACTCCTCACACTAACTGTGAGGTCACATGACTTAAGTGTAGAAGCCTCTGAAGAAATCTTAGAAAGTCACTGCTGGATTTGTTTGAAACTCACAGAAAATAATCATACCTGATGTCTCTCAACTGACTTACGTCTGGAGCCATTTTGGTTCAAGATGGCTGCCACAGCTGCCTCAGAAAACTCAAAATTGACTACATTTTTGGTATGGTCTTTAAAGATGGCCACCTTAGCCAAAAGGAAAACACATGACAACTTAGATATATTTTTTAGAAGAGATATAAGATAAGATAAGATATAAGATATAAGAGATCTTACTGTAATTTTAGCAAAATATTATGTCCACAAGATGAAATGGAGTGAAAAAAGCCCTCAGAAAACTCAAAATTGACTACATTTTTGGTATGGTCTTTAAAGATGGCCACCTTAGCCAAAAGGAAAACACATGACAACTTAGATATATTTTTTAGAAGAGATATAAGATAAGATAAGATATAAGATACAAGAGATCTTACTGTAATTTTAGCAAAATATTATGTCCACAAGATGAAATGGAGTGAAAAAAGCCCCTCATGGAATAATTTTGAAGAATCTGACTTAAAAACATACATTGCATCTATTGAAAAGCTTACTTTGAATAATCAGAAGCTTAGAAAAACAAGAACTATTTTCTCAAAATTTTATGTCTCATAATCAGACCCCTGTATGATATTGTATATTGTATTGTTACTTATATCTTTGTTTAATTGTTGCTTTTTGTTTTATTTTACTTTCTTGTAATGGACTCTGTTCTGTATGATATTTTTGTACTATTGTCAAAATTTGGTTCAATAAAAAAAAATAAAAAAAAAATAAAAAAAACCCCAGATATTTTAAAAGATATTGAGCTGGAATTTGGTGTGGTGGTAGATGACAGTGATGCACAACACATTCTGAATTCAAATAAAAAATAAATTCAAGATGGCCACCAAAGCTCGTTTCAAATGGCTATAACTCACGTTTTCAGAGCTATTCAGCTGAAATTTGGTGTGTTAGTAGCTGAGAACAATCTCTAATACTGTAGATTCTTATTACAAATCAAAAATCTAAGATGAGCTAAAAAGGAAAAATACTATAAATCAGCCATTTCTATAGACACTGTATTAAAGACCGTGTAAAGTGAAATTAAATGTGTGTTTTTAGTTTGTCACATGGCATAAATATGTGTTATTAATCACCCATATAAATCTGACTGATTAAAAACATTGTTTTCCTTATAAAATTAAGTCTCAAAAATCATGAAAAAACATAATTTTCCCTTGGTCTGAAACTGTGGGGGCGTGTCAGCGCGTGGGCGTGGTTTCAGCGCAGTACTGCGGCCTGCAGCTGAGCTGTGTGTGGAGAGGCAGACAGGAGCAGAGCCAGTAAACCTGCTCTGTTTTTATCTGAGTTCTGTCTGTAACAGCAGCTACTTTTTCCAAGAGTTACGCTGTTTTTGTAAATAGTTTTCTTGTGTGTTTTTAATCTGGAATGAATAAAAAAAATAAAAAAAAAAAGTTGTACCATGCGGGAATTGAACCCATAAGGTTTGGGACGGAAGGCAAACGCTTTATCCATTGACCTATCCAGGCATTACAGATACTTGGTATAAAACCACGCGGTATAAAAACACGTTATGATTTGTACGGGTGCCCTGACCATTGCGACATCCAGGGAAGATGCACGAACGAGGCATAATTGATTAGCTAGCTAACAATGAACAAAATATCTATGCTATTGCTATCTGATGCTATCTGCGATTCGCGAGTGAACGGCTCCACCGAGGCGAATTTATACGGCTGGAGCTGCAGGGGGTGGGGCTATACTTAAGAAGACCGCGTGACGAAACGCGGTCACATTTAAAACACGCCTAAAAAATCCTGAAACAGAAATATCTTTATACACAGTTTGCTCTATAACTCCAAAATTAATTGAGCTACAATTTTGAGACTTTTTACTCATTTACAAGATTACAATTATGACATTTATAATGTTTATTGAAGAAAATATTGAAATTCACTTTACACGGTCTTTAAGCTGAAATTTGGTGTGGGGTAGTAGCTGAGAGCAATGTCCATTAAATACTGAATTCAAATAAAAAATATCCAAGATGGCCACCAAAGCTACATTTAAATGGATTTAACTCAGCTACTTTCACACATACAGTATAGAGCTGAAATTTGGCTGAGGTTATAGCTGACAATGTTTCCCATCCCATACTGCATCCAAACCAAAAATCCAAGATGGCCACCATAGTTTAAAAGAAAAAAAATACTAGAACTTACTTATTTATTTATTGCTATAATGAGCTTAAATTTGGTATGGTGGTAGTTGAGACAAAACCCCAACACATAGTACAGTCCCCGACAAAGTTTCTCCAGGAACTTTCAAGTCTGTTCACTAAAATCAGTCTGGTGGTTCATGAAATATTTTGCTAACAGACTAATAGTTGACAGAAAAGTTTTTCTAACAAGATCTTGTCTGATGTGTTAAGAGGTCAAAGTATGTTGGAGTGACTTTCAGCTACTATAACATCAAAGTCAGTGGTGGGCCCCCGGCCGCTAGAGAGCGCTAATGCGCTAATCCGCTTATAGCGTAGCTAAATAATCTGTTAGCTTTACAGCAGATTAACTAACTTTTATAATTCATACGCGGATTTGCGCTATTTTTATTTAAAATGCAGTACCGCTAATAACTAATTATCTATCAGTAAAACCGAAAAAACTTATTTAGAGGCCCGGACGACTGCTAACAGACCATATCCTGTCAGCGCCGGATGTGGTCCGTGACAAAAAAGCATCCCCTCAGTCTCTTTACTAGAGCGAGCGCTCTCAGTTAGCAGCCAGTGTGTTACTCTGCAGCCTTATTGCTTGTTTTCGAAGAGTCAGACGAAGAGTTTTTAACATGGAGGGTGAACTTATGGATGTTTCTCAGCGGCCTACGCGACGCGTCTGGATTTTTAAAAGTATTTCTCCACTGCCCTCTTCAAAATGGCGGCCGCGACGGCCACAGAAGATGAAGGACTTTCCATGAAAACACGGTAAAAACAATTATTTCTTTGCTGAGAAAAAATATATTTCTTATCTGACTTTATAGCACAAGGTTTTTCTGAGCTTAACCGGTTCAAATGGTCAAATCTGCTGGATTAAAAAAAATATTTTGCCATTTGTCCTCTTCAAAATGGCGGTTAGCGTGTTAGCATTAGCGTCCGCTAGCATTGGTAATACATAAGTGCTTTTGAAATTGTGGACCTAAATAAATCAATAAGTGCTTTAGAAATATCGGAACTAATTTTTGGATTAGCGCTGCCCAGCACTGATCAAAGTTTAGCTCAGCATTGTTAAAATTATTATAGCTATTTTTGTTTGCTACGGTGCATTATCTGTGGCGGCCATCTTGAATCTGGTTGTGTATATAATGGCCGAGTATGTTTGAAAGTTTTACTCTTGGCACCAGACATATTTCACATGTTTATTTGTTAATATTTACAGATGACGGTCCAATTGTTGCGATCGTCTCACCAGGTTTAGTTGAGAGCTCTGCTGTTATGACCGACTCTTCTTCCCCTGCTTTTTGTTGGTGCCGTCTCCAGGCTGGGTGTGGGGAGCGAGGTTGATCATGAGACGGATAAACAGAGAAAAGAATAGACATTACTTCTGTGTTCAAGTCAAAAATGAGCTGTAAGTGTTAATGAAGCAAAGATCGTCGTTTCTACAGCATGCTGCAAGAAAAACGAGTTTAGGAAGAGAAAAACAAACTACGTTACACTTTCTACATCCATCCAAGCAAAACGACACATGCTCAAAGAGAGGAAACTGTTATTATATGAATATAAAACACATCAAAACCACTGCATACTTTAAAACACATCTGTAGAGGATTTAATAATCCTGCTGCACGCACGGCTCTGATTATAAGTCGGAGTTTAACCTCGGTCAGAACATACAGGTGCTGACCAAAGTCAACATGGAAAAGAACACGAAGGTTTGCAAACTGCAGGCTGATTTATTTAACTAAAGTCATGGTTCAAGGAAAAAACTAAATGTTCTCATTAAGAGCATTTAAATACTTCAGTAATTATGATTAAAGTGCTTTTATGCTGAAAATTAGGGATGCACAATATTATCGGTATCGTATCGGGATAGACCGATATTAGCGATAAAGTTAAATATCGGACATCGGCCATTCCATCAAAATAACTCATCTGTATTTTAATTCCACAGCAGAGAAAGCTATGTACAGTAGTCTCTGTACGTAGGTCATGGGGAAAAATATTGGTATTGGTATCGGTCAAATAAGTTTTAACATTTCGGGATATTGGATATTGATTAAAAATCCAATATTGTGTATCCCTAATGATTAGTCTTAAAGTGCAATGGATAGACAAAAACTTTGAACTTAAAATGTCAGTCCTTCATGCACAGGAGTGCAGAGGATCCCACTCTGCAGCTAGGAACCTGGAACAAGCCTCCACAAGTGAGACAGCATCGCAGGTGACTAATGCTAATAAACATTCAACACTTTTCATTTAATATAAGTTAAAATGCTATGCATATCATATGGCTGTTACTGAATATATGTCACCAGCTCTTACAGCTGTTGCACAATTTTTGTAGCAAATAAGCCTAATAAGAGGGATATGTTCTGACAAAGGAACGTATATAAAAATATCGGTATCGGTTATCGACCAAATAAGTTTTAACATATCGGCCAAAAACCCAATATCGTGCATCCCTACTAAAAATTAATAATTACTATTGTGCAACATAAACAATGTTTTCTTGATGCAAATGTGACGAGGTGTCATTATACTTAATGTAGCATCATTCGCAAACTAATGATTTTAGATGACAGAAGTGTTTTCTCTGCTCGTGCTTTGAGAGCAATTAGCTTAACTATCAACTGCAGATATAATCTACAGTAAATACCAAAACGTTTAAAATCAAAACCCGAACATGCACAAGGTTGAGTCTGTCCTTCGTTGTATAGTTGATGTTTTAGATAAAAATAAACATTTTTCATTCAGTGTAAAAAAATAAATAAAATTAATCCAGCAGTTTGTCAGTTTTGCACTGCAGAGGAGTACAGTATATAAAAAGGTGGTGGTGGGGGCGGGGCTTCTGTTTATTCATCTTTTTTTGCTCGAGTTATCGGATCAGAAGTTACGGCCCGGACAAGCAAAGGCCGTGTTTTAACTTTGACCTTCGTTGACCTTGCGGTTCAGTGTTTTCACACAGTCAGGACGCCATGCAGGTGCGGTTAAGCTCCGATTACTAATCTGACAGAGCGAGGCGGTTTGTCCAAACGCCAACCTCCGGTTCGGCTCTCTGGGCTTCCTCCTTGCGACCTTGTCGGGAACGCTTGCCTCTTTTCTTGCCCTTCCCACCCTTGTTTCCTGCTGCCGCTGAAGCAGCCGCACCTGCTGCTTCACCTTTTACCACCCCACCAGGAGCTTCTCCCCCCACTGGGACTACTGGGCCTTCACATTCCCTCTTTTCCTCCGAGTTGTTAACTCGGCGTACAACCTTCCTGATCACCTGTGGGGGCAGACGCATGTCAGGAGGAGGAGGGGGAGATGAAAAATAAAGGAATAAAATGAGGAGATGATTGTGGGTAAGGAAGAGAGGATGAGGAAGATTACTTTTCTGGTGACCAGATTCCCGTCTTCGTCTGTGAACTGCTCCTCTGTCACAGACTGTCCAGGAAGGTTTCTGGCCTCCTCTCCCTGAGGTGAAAGTTGGAGTATGACAGGATGAATGAGAGATAAAGGATGACAAGCAGGGCAAAGGTGCAATTGGTTTTCAGCCATTAAAGCAACTTTTATCTTAGGATCACACCAGTCGCCTCTTGTGAACTCAAATCAGCGTTAAAGGAAAAGAAACAACCAGTTTACACTTTTCTTCAGCCACCAACAAGAACTGAGCAGCAACTTGTTCACCACTGCACTGAAAACCACGCTGGAGTTATGAAACCTTACCTCAGAGCATCAGGCTTGCATCTGCACATTGTTTGGATTTATAGCAACAAGCAACACCAAAATAATTACAAGTAGTCCCCGGGTTACGACGGACTCGACTTACGATGTTTCGACTTTACGAACGCCCTCCCGTTGAAAAGCATTGTTCGAGTTACGCGGTTTATGCGCCTTTACACCAGAAAATACGGTACCGAAACTCAGCGGAAATTTACAGGAGGGAGTGGGGAGCTTGACGCGCTCAATAGAGCAAGAGACCTCATTGTTTGGGACAGGCTGACTGGAGCAGAGGGGCTAATATGCTTACAGACCTTACTGGACCACGCGCAGAGACCTTATTGTTTGGAGCGGAGGTTTACGAGACAGAGAGGCTACAGCCGAGCAACGAGCTAACATGCTAGCAACGAGCTAACATGCTAACACATGCGCGTAGCCAGGGGGTTTCGAACGAACCGCCCACTTTGCCTATGAAATCCCGCCTACAACTCCCGCACAACACAAGTTCTGTGTTAAGAGAGGTGGAAAGAGAAGGTATGGAGACGCCGCTAATGTCGAACTGGTTAACACCATAGACTTAATATGCCTGTGGTTAACACAAACTCCTTTTTTTTATCCAATAAAAGACAAACGTAAAATAAGTTGAAATATTGCCCACTTCGACGATTCGAGTTCAACCAAGTGAGGATCGAACCCGAGTCGAGAGAAAGTTTGGAGTGGCAACCCAACGCTCTTCCAGTGAACCACTGAGGCGTGTTGCTCTTTCCAGGTCCATTTTTCCTTCAAACGAACCGCCCCTCATAAAATCCTGGCTACGCCCATGCTAACATACGTTGCTGTAAACGCTGTGGACCGCGTGAACCTGCAAGACCAGCTCCCAGTAAGTAATTAACTCTTTTTTTCCCTTCATTATGGCTCCGAATGTATGTGTTTTTTGACAATTATGTAGGGTACTGTGTTAGGATAGAGGCTAAATACAGTACTGTACGTATGAGGTGCCGTTTGGACGTATTTTTCGACTTACGCCGATTTTCGTGTTACGAACGGGCGTAGGAATGGAACTCATTCGTAAGTCGGGGACTAGCTGTACTTTGAATTTTTACTTCAGATAGTCTCCATCAAACTACATTTTAAACGCCAAAGTCCATGCTCAATAATCCAGGTATACAATCCAACAATGTTCAGTCAGATCATCTGGACGGTGTCTTTTTTGGGGGGGCTTACGCCAAAAATACACAACACCCGTTACGGCTCCGCTCCGGTCCGACCTCCGCAGCAAATACGCACCCATTATAATCAATGACAGAATTTACACTGGCTCCGCACGGCGGCGGTGAGCAGCGGAGAGCGGACGGCAGTCCGTCAAAATTAGAAATTTTTCTATTTCTGCCGGACGCCGGAGCTGTGCCGGAGTCAACTTTTGAAGATTACGTCGCACCAACAGGAAAAGGAACGAGCACAACTTCCGTATTTACAAAATAAAATCACCACGGGCGGACTAATCCTAGCTCTATACGGATTTATTTGTACAAAAATGCTGTCAAACTATCATTTATGACTACGCCTACAAACGCAATACAAGAAATAAAAAGAAATACAAGAAATAAATAAAGTATTTTATTCTGAAATGTAATACATCACTTCCTGTTGCTCAAACCATGTCCTGTCGCTCATTTACGAGAGAAGATCAAGGCAGCAGTCTCTACTGTTGTTCTCCTTCTTCCACCGAATGAATTGTTTTGTTCTGACTTACTTATTTATCACTTGATTTATCGCGCGATCTCGCAATTCCCGCGCATGCGTCTCGGAGCGGCGCATCCAGGCGGACCTGAGCGGAGCGGAGGTAGTGGAAACTGGACTCGCTCAGCTGCGACCTGCGGAGCGGAGCCGCGTGTAGTGTATTTTTGGCGTCAGACGTTTCACCTTCCATCCAGAAGGCTTCTTCATCAGTCTGAGGAAACCCCAAACAAAACTGATTCTTCCCCAATAGCTTACACCAAAGTGGGAAAAACCAGTTATGTTGCTGCCAAGATGGCCTCCGGTGCCCGCCCTCTCCCTCATCGACAGTCGCGTCAAACTGGTTCAGAACACCTTTGGTGGACTTTGGTGTTCTGAACCAGTTTGAATGTTTTTGTGTTCTCCAAGCACTAAAAAAGCACACTTCAACCAAAGCACCACAGCAAACACAGCAACAGACTGGGTTCAGCCTCTCCAAGCGTCTTTCACTGATTATTTTTAGTTTTTTTGTAGACTTCATATTCTGGACGCACACCAAGACCTCACAAACCTTCAGTATGACCCGTCTGCGGTACACCCTGGTGGTGACGGTGGTCTCCCCATCAGAGCCGGACTCGTCAGCTCTGATGCTCTCCTGGTGAAGGCAGCCCAGCAACATTAATAACTCCAGTGTGTGCAAACATCTCATGGTAGACCATTTGAAGAAAGGAACTGCTGGACTGGACTTTCTGTCTGATAGTCCACCAGGTGGAATTAAAATGATTCAGCCAAAAATATGTTTGAAGGTTTATCCCAAGCCATGAGGTCAAAAAATTTAATCAGATAATGAAAGGAATTACCGTACTTTCCGGACTATAAGCCGCTACTTTTTTCAGACATTTTGAACAATGCTGCGGATAATTTATTATTATTATTTTTTAGACAAGGTAACAAGGTTGATGTCGCCAAAACATTTAACTTAGTCACACATGGGAGCTCACATAGCTTCCCAATACACGTCTCTCATGTGGGGTGGGTCTTTGTGGCTCAATGAGTCTACCTGTATAAATAAAGGCTAAATAAAAAATCTGACCAATGAAATTACCAAACAGGTCACAGTGGACCAATGAAACTTTGTAAAATCCCTCCTCCCTTCCACTGCAGGGAGTTCCCCCCATCGTTGTGCCCCCTGAAGAAGACGACTTTAGTGGTTTTAGAGCACAGGAGGAAGATGAAGATAGCAATTAATTACTTTTCCTGGTAGGCTACTGTGCTTTTTTTAAAAACCAACCGGCACAGTTCAGAAAAAAAATTAAATAAAATTATTGTACGCATTGTGTACGTTATCGGTACATATTAAAAGTTTAAAAAGTACTTCAGAAGAGAAGCGTAAGAATAATTACCAGAAAGCACTATTGTCACCCTTCAAGCACTTTATTTCACAAATTGGAAATTGTTGAAGTTCCATGACCTGGTGATTACAATATCCTGTCGATTATGTATAGAGCTCATAAAAATGAACTACCAGTGAATATACAAATGTTTTTGTCAAACGTAAAAGTTGTTATAATCTTAAAGGAATAGAGATTTTTGTGAAACCAAGATATAGAACTAATTTAAGGGGTCGGTCAACCTCAATCAAAGGAATTGATCTTTGGAATAATCTGGAAACTGGTACAACGAAATGCTAAATCAATGACCATTTTTAAAAAATATGATCAAAACAAATTTCTTGCAAATGATAACAATATCGTGTAATAGATGTCTTCTTTGAAATTCTCTTTCTTGGAACTATACGAGTTGTTTTCTTCAATCTGTAACCTTTTAGATAGGTTTTTTTCTTTTTCTTTTTATCTTGTTTGAATTATCTTTGCAATAGGGAGCAGAAAAAAATAAGATTTATTCTTCTTTCTGCATCCCTTCATTTTACTTTCATACTGTACGGTCTCAAATATGAGATTGTTCTTGTGTTGTATTGAAAATGAATACATTTAATAAAAAAAAGAAGTACATGTATTTCTGTGTAAATACCTCATGTTACAATGGGAACACTGATGTTTATACACAGGTGTGGCCTAGATATGTACAAGGTTTTTAATGTAGTGGGCGTGGCTTATATTCAGGTGCGCTCAATAGTCTGGAAGTTACGGTAAGTTCTTCCAGTGGTTTTTACCTGGACTTTGTGCTGGGTCGTGTTGCCTCCCTCGTCCTGTCCTCTGCTCGGTCCAGCTGTGCTGCTGTCCTCCTGAGGCGTCTTCTTCTTCTTGGCGGCCTCGTTGTCACGTCCGTTCAGAGCCGGCGGCTGCTCCAGTGAATCAGTTGGACTTTCGGCGCTGAATTAAACGGAGATTTCATCATGTAAACGTCTGGACCGGCAGACAGAAGCATTGAAAGAGCAGTTCAGATCCTACCTGGCCTCCTCGGCGTTGGGGCCGTGTCCAACAGCTGCGCCGGACGCCTCGCCTCTCCAACCTGGAACTGAAGACATGCCTTGTTCTGCTCGTCGCACTTGTTTAAGGATCGCGTTCATTTTCTCTTCGGTCATCTCCTCTTCCTCCATGCCTCCCTCCAGCTTTATATCCTCCAGCAGACTCCTCAGCTTCTCCTGGGTCATCTCCTCTTCTTCTTCCTCTCTTCCATTTCCAGAACTGGTGCGTACGGCAGCGTCACCTGTTAGGTTCCCTCCCTGACTCTCTGAGGAGACTCGATGCCATGCGATCACATCTTCTGTTCTCCTTACAGACTGCTCTGCGGCCCTTCTGTCGTTGTCTGGCATCTCCACGGAGACGGCTCTTTCTCCTCTAGTCAGGGTTGTGTCTTCAGGTCCAACAATGGGAGGCTCCAAGCCAGGCTTCTGGACCCGCGGGGAGGCTTCAGGGCTTGCGGTCTGTGCGAGGGTGAGGTCACTAGGCCTGCTAAGCGAGGTCTTGGTAGGGGACTCTACACTAGCATCGCCCTCGCTAAAGAATTCGTCGGAGCGCAGTGGGGTAGGGGGGACGTAGGTGAGGTCCGTTGGGGTTTTCATTTCCAGATCATAATTGTGGTACCCTGGATTGATGGCAGGAGTAAAGGATTAGAGAATGGATGAGGGAGGGAGAGGTAACGTTGTGGAGGTGATGAAATGAAAAACACAAGGCTGGTGTTCAGAAGACACAATCAAAACGCACGTTGACAGAGTTTATCTACGCAGGCAGCAGAACAAGCCGTCACCAGATCACCACTTCCAAAAGTAATTTAACGAGACTTCTGTTAAGGTTTTCACCTCGGTTCAAATTCAAAAGTGCAGATGATGAAGCTTTTAAAGGTCCACTGACATGATTTTTTAAATTTTCATAAAATTGCTCAAAATATATATCTTATCATTTACATATGTTCGTTTTTGCAAAACAAAATGACAAATCACTTTAATTTTGCTTTAAAAGTGATTTTGAACTTCAAGCCGTGTTTAATCATGGGAAATCCGATTACACGCGAACGCACCATCTGTGACGTAGTGAGAGGCAGAGCTCTGGGCTTGTCACAGGTGCGCGTGTGAGCAGCTCCACATGAAGGTAAGTCTGATACAGCATCAGACCTAAATTAGATCCTGTTGTTTCTTGTTCCATCACCCAAACTATTTTCTGCTTCCCAAAATGAAGACAAATAGCTCAAATCTTCACATAGATTGCTAAATTCGTCGGGTTTTAAATTGTCCGCTATTAAAGAGACCAGAGCCCTCTGCCTCTCACTACGTCACAGATGGTGCGTTCGTGTGTAATCGGATTTCCCATGATTAAACACGGCTTGAAGTTCAAAATCACTTTTAAAGCAAAATTAAAGTGATTTATCATTTTGTTTGCAAAAACGAACATATTTAAATGATAAAATATATATATATATATTTTGAGAAATTTTATGAGTAGTAAAAAAATCATGTCAGTGGACCTTTAAACTGTACTGAGATTAGGGAGCTGAACTCGCAGGCAAATCATGCTCTCTACCCTCCCTCCTGGGTGGTCATGACCACGGCCATGGTCAGAGCAGAGGTAAAGTTCGATTTATCAATTTTAATTCTGCCATTTACTTTTAAGTAAGTCTGTCATTTCATCATACCATTTGAAAGTTCAACTTTTAACATTTTATTTGCTGATGTAGGTGTTTTAATAACAATACAGGTAGTCCTCGGGTTACGGCGGTCTCGAGTTACGACGTTTCGGGGTTACGTCACGCATCTCATAATTTATTTTTTTTTTTTTTTGTTGAAAAATCTTATTTTATGTGTTTAAATTTTTCATTTTTATTTTTGCATTTTTGTCGGCTCTAGTGGCCGATTTTTGTTGTAGGGGTGAGGGGCGAAACAGGGCAAGAGAGGGGGAGACACTGTGTAAAAGTCGTCGGGACCGGGACGTGAACCCTAGCACTTTGAGTGTTTCATTAATGAAAAGTGCGTTATAAATTAAATTCATGGGGGGGGCGCTGTGGAGCGCTAATGGCGTAAGACGTGCGTTGCTTCGGCTCCTCCGGAACATATGTGTAATATATTCTTTTGCACCTCCTAATATCCTTCCTCTGGAGTAAACTGAACTTTTATTGAAGGAATACGCATACCCGATGCCCAAAGTGTGATTGCCGGAGATATACATGGGGAAACACGACAAAACGACTCGTGGCGGAGCCGGGCCCGTGGCTGCGGTGGGGCCTGATGCTAGTGATAGCACGCTGCTAGCCAAGATTCAGGAAATGGTCGACAACCTACGCAATGAACTCATCGACAGGTTTGAGATTATGATTTCGGCTATGATTAAGAAGGAGGTTGCGGCTGTTATGACGGAGTTTGGGACTAAGCTGGCCTCGGCTGAAGCTAATATCGCTAACTTGGAGCGGGCAGCTAATGAGCATGACGGGAAGCTAACCGCCATTGAGACCCGTATCACCTCGCTAAATACAACGGTGAACACGCTGTCTAAAAAATGTGAGGACTGGGAGGGTCGTTTCAGAATAAATAACATTCGCCTCGTGGGGGTTCCGGAGGGCTCCGAGAGCCAACATCCTACGAAGTTTGTGTCGACGCTGCTTCGGGACCTGCTCGGCCTGGAGGCCGAACCCGCTGTCGACCGGGCCCAGCGCGCCATGCGGACCGGGAGGGCGGAGGGGGGCCTACCGCGCCCGCTCATAGTTCGAATTGCCCTGTACCAGGAGCGAAATGAGATTCTGCGAAGGGCCCGGGAGTCGTCGCCTTTGCTCTTTGAGGGGAAACGTGTTTTCATCTTCCCGGACTACCCGCCCGCGGTGGCTAAAAAGCGCTCGACGTTCATGGCGGTGAAGAAGGAGCTGCACTCCTGCCCTGGAGTCAAATTTGGTCTTCTCTATCCTGCTATACTGCAAATTACACTCCCAGGTGGCCAGGTTCACAAATTCGAGGATCCAGTGTTGGCTGCAGACTTTGTCAAAAAGAACCTTAAAAATGTGGTCGACCCAGCCATGGTGTAACTCCGGACGTATAGCTATGGTGTGATTATCCAATCACATTGTGACTCTTGTGACTTGAGTTCTCAGGGCCCAGTGCCGAAGATAAGCATGATAGATTATGTTACTGTTTACAGTACACGACTCTGGACGTTGAAATTACAGTCTAAAGTGCTTTCCATCTCAGACACTTATCATTCCTCCTTTTTTTAAATTTATATTTCTTCTATTTATGCTTAATTTTTTTTATTTATTTCTCACAAACAGACAGTTAATTTGCCATCTCTAACTTAGGTCTCTTTTTACGACTCCAAATTTGTCAGGTTTCCCCAGCTTTTCTTTTCTTTTCTTAATATCATTTATTATTATTATTATTATTTATGTTTAATTATTATTATTATTATTGTTATTATTACTATTATTACTTACTTTTTTCTTAATTTTCTTTTCTTCTCATAAACAGACAGTTTAGTTGCTATTTCTTACTTATGTTGTTGATATTATTCTAGCGGATTTTTATGGGCCTGCTTGTATTTTAGTTTCTTCTCATGACATATAAAATAGGACTCTGGTTTTATGACTCCAAAAATTTGTCAGGTTTCCCAATGGTTTATTTTATTCATTAATTACTTCATTGTATTTTTATTTTTATTTTTTCTTCTTCCTCCTTAATTTTTTCATTAACAGATAGTTAATCTGCTAATTCTCTCTTACTTATGTTTTTGATATTATTCTAGCAGACTTTTATGGGTCTGCTTGTATTTTAGTTTTTTCTCAGGGCATATTAAACAGGACTTTGGTTTTATGACTCCAAAAGTTGTCAGGTTTCCCCAGGTCTTGGGGTGCTTTTGAATTTTACACACTGTTATCTACATTATGTTCCAGGAGAGGGCGTTGGTGGCTAACACTGCTCTCGCTACTCCTCCTTTCAGTCCTTACTGGACTGTGTGCTGGTAGTTTCTCTTTTGATGTTTTTTGTGGGTTCTCGCGCATCCCGTTTGGGGGGATGCCTCTGCGAGGGGGGTGGGAATGGGTGGGCTGTGGGTGGTGGGGCCTCGTATATCCCGAGTGGGGGGATGCCTTGGCGATGGGGCTGGGTTGGGGGGATCTTTGGTTTGTATGGATGGGTACATTGTTTAATTTTTTTTTTTTTTTTATTTTTTATTTTTTTTTTTTTATTTTTTTTTTTTTTTTTTTTTTTCCTCTCCCTCC
>JBBPBX010026243.1:0-33751 GCA_038048925.1 Garcialebias charrua | reverse complement strand
ACACACACACACACACGCACACACACACACACACACACACTAGTCCCTCGCTACTTTGCAGTTTGTTTTTTGCAGACTCCCTCTCTGACAATAGTCTGTGTTGGTGATGTCAACTATTTTATCAATATTTGTTACCCGTCAAAAAAGTTGTTATCTAGTTCCCTTGCTGTATGTACATACGTGGAAATTACATTAGTTTTTATTTTGAATGGGTAAGAGCAAACATGCAATAGGAAAAAAATCACAGTAATAGATCCTTACAAAAGTAGAAATACAGTATACTCTAAATGTTACAACGGGGTGAAAAAAACCCCCAAGGATTTTATCTGTTTGAAAAAGAGTGAGAAGAAATATAAATGTATTTGATCCTACCCTCATTTATAGTTATTTAGATTTAGAGATAGTTAGTATAAAAATATTGTCTTTAAAAAAGTGGTTAGGGGGAAGTTAAATTTAATTGGCTATTTTCCAAGATTTGATACTAAGCTGCCATTAAATGCTTCAGTAAATAATAATTTTGGAGAAAGTGTACTAAAATCAGAAACTCTCATGTCCATCTATCCATCTATCCATCTGTCCATCCATCCATTACCTTCTGTTTATTCTAAAGTCAGGTTACGGGGGCAGCAGCTTGAGCAGGGAGGCTCAGACATCTCTTTCCACAGCCACCTCTTCCAGATCTTCTGGGAGGATTCCAAGATGTTCCCAGGCCGAGAGACACACTCTCCAGCATGTCCTGGGTCTTCCCCGGGGGCTCCTCCCAGTTGGACATGCCCGAAGCACCTCCCTGGGGAGGCACCCAGGAAGCATCCTTATCAGATGCCCAAACCACATCAACTGGCTCATCTAGACGTCGAGGAGCAGTGGTACTCAGAGTTTCTCCCAGATAACTGAACTTACCCTATCTCTAAGGGAGAGTCCAGCTATCCCGCAGAGGAAACTCATTTCAACCGATTTTATCCATGATCTCATTCTTTTGCTCACTACCCAGAGCTCGAGAGCATAGGTGAGGTTAGGAACGTAGACTGGCCGATAAACAGAGAGCTTTGTCTCACAGTTCATCTCTCCCTTCACCACAACAGACTGGCACAGAGTCCACAATAATGCAGTCGTAATCCATCTGTCAATCTCACGCTCCATTCTTCCCTCACTCATGAATAAAACCCCAAGGTACTTGAACTCCTCCACTTGAGGCAGAACCTCACCCTCGATAGGAAGAGAGCAATCCACCCTTTTCTGGTTCAGGACCATGGCCTCAGATTTGGAGGTGCTGATTCTCATCCCAGCCGTTTCACACTCAGCTGCGAACCACTCCACTGAGAGCTGGAGATCGCGGCAAGATGACGCCGACAGGACCACATCATCTGCAAACTCCCTTTGAAACTGTTTTACCAAAACATGAGGAAAAGTCTTTTAGTTGTTGATTTGAAAACAACATTGTGAGAAAATGTTTCAAACCACTGATTTTATATAGTACTCTAAGATTTGGGTCCTTCTTAAGAAATAAACACAAGGCTCAACTGAAAAAAAAACAAACACGTTAAAAAGAAAAAGATGAACTAGTTAGACACTCCCAATTTCAACGTTCTCCCACGAGAAAATACAAAAAACATAAAATAAAATAAAAACTATATTTCTATCTATTGGACCAGCCAAAGGCACATCAACTATTTTCTCTTCTCCCCATAGTCACTGAAAGCAATCATTTTAGAATTGATTTTCATGGCTCAGAGAGAAATAATGGGAATTCTTTCTAATGTAGAAATGTATGTGTTCCTTTTGGTTAACCAGAATAGACCATCTTTCAAGCTTGTCAGTTATAGAAGTAAAAACCCCTCTCATCTTTTGCTCCACTTTTTCTTTACCCCCTATTCCCACTGTCTAAAGTGACAACTTATCTTCTCCCAAAATCAATCACATAATTCTGTTTGTCTAGTTTTATGAAGTGATGGAAGAAGTTTGGTTCTTTTGAACAATTCCTCAGGTCCACGATTGTCTCTGTTTTGAGAAGATAAAATGGCTCGCCAACAAGCAAATCAATCTTACCGGTGACGACAGGGACGGAAGAGTGACAACTGCTTCAACATGCCCTAGTTAGCACCGACCAATACATACTCATTCATCCTTGTGCGCACACAAAGTCTCTTTGCTGAAGTAAAAACTTCATGTCTGTTCACAGCACCCCCACAATGCCAGACTTTCTTATCTGAAAAACTCACATCCACCTGCCTGCTTTAACCCTGCAGTTCTTCAGCTCCCTTTCACCAAATGTGGCTCATAAAAGTCCATCCAAGAGCAGCTGCCTTCCCTCTTTACTGGACGAGCCCAAATCCATTTACCCAGGGTTTATCCATCAGCAGCTGTCGAGTGTGTTACACCCTTCCCAGGTGCCATTACTGTACCATTACAAACCAGATTCCCCCAGTTTATTACCACTAGAGACAGTTATTATTAATGATAGCTCAACCTCTGCCGATGAAAGAGAGTATTGATTGACAGAGGAGGGGAGGAGTTTGGGGATTGCCCAGACGTTGCCAGTACCCCTTTTTTCCTGGATTTTAAAAATACTGAAGCTCCTCAGCATCATTCTGCAAACTGGGACAAAGTGTGCTCTATAACTTAAGTACAGTAGTTGTTGTTTTTTTTATTACAAAAGTATGTTTGCTGCTGCGGTTTAGGTCAGCAACATCCAATTCAAGGCTTAACTAATCAAAAATTAATCCCTCTGTTTGGATGTGAACACAAACAAGTTCTAGTGGACATATACAGACACAAGGTGAGCAAGTTCCCACTCAGTAATCTGTTTTTGTGAGTCTACAAAATATTATCAGTTGTTGTTTTTGGTACCATTTTAGTACTTTTGCATATGTTTCAAAGCATATACCTGGAAGAAACACATTTTAAAGTGTCCTCGGGTGTCTTGAAAGGCGCTAACAAATAAAATGCATTATTATTATTAATAATAAGAATAAGAATAAGAAAGTGATCTGACAAAACTAGATCAGAGGAGAGTCCCATTTATCTTTAGGTCTCATTAAGATCTAAAATTGCAGAGAAGTTTAAGTGTCTGGGCATCTTAACTCAAGTGATGGTAGGATGGATCATGATACAGTAGATTGATAAATTGGGGCCTCATCCTCAGTAATGAGGGCGTTGCTTCAGTCAGCTGAGCTGAAAGGCAAATCTCAAGGCAAATCTCTTGATTTACTGGTCTGTCTACGTTCCAACCCAACTATGGCCAATGGCCATGATGTTTTGTTCATGACCATAAAAAAAGGAGATACAAGTGGCTGAAATGAGCTTCCACCGTAGGGTGGCCGTGCTCAGCCTTTGAGATGGGGTGAGGAGCTCTGTCATCCAGAGGGGAGCTCAGAGTAGAGCTGCTGCTTCTCTGCATTGAAAGAAGTTAGTTGAGGTTGTTTGGGCATGTGACTAGGGTCAGTGGTGTATTCTATGCGATATGCGGGTATAAGGAGTATACCCACTACAAAAGCTTAAGCATTTCAGTAAACCCACTTAAAAGTGCCTATTGATATGTAACAAATAGGCACATGTCATTGATACGTTAAACGGCAGTTAAATGCTTCTGTAACAATCTATCGGTATGCAGTGCTTCTCTATTACTACATTTGCTTATCCAGTGATTTATTGTATAATTATGTACTTACTACTTAATACTTGAACATGTTTTGCTTTGATACGGTTTTATAAATTCTATAACTTGTTTTTAATACAAAGCCAACTGTTGTTCAAAGTTTGTTGTGCATTTATTTAAATATAAGCATCAGAGAAATTTGGAAATGTTCAATATGCTTAAAAATCAAAAATAAATTGACGATTACATTGTACTAACCGGTGTACTTTGGTTTCCGAGCACAGAATACCCACTGCAAAAATGTTGACCACACCACTGATTAGGATGCCTCTTGGTTGACTACTTTTGGAGGTTTTTCAGGCATATCTTAGCAAGAGGCCCTTGGGCAGACCCTGATATAGCTGGAGGGATTGTGTACCTTCTCTGGACTGGGAACGTTTTGGGGTCCTTTAGGAGGAGCTGGAGAGCGTCGATGGGGAAAGGGATGTCTGGGTTTCTCTCTTGGACCTGTTGCCTCCAATACCTAACTAAAAAAATAATATGGAAATGGAGATTAATCCCCAGGACTGTTACAGGCATCTTGAACCTGCCTCAAACCAGTCTTTTTTTTTTTCTTTTGCAAGGCTATCTCAAACCTTTCTGTGTCCTTTTCTCCTTTCTGTCCTCTCAAGCAGATGGCTGCTCGTCCTAAGCCTGGTTCTTCCTGTTAAGAGTTTTTCCTTTCTACTGTTGCCTTTGTGCTAGCTCAAGAGACTGCGATGAAATGAATACAATGCAATCTGCTTGTTACCCTACCTTACCTTAGATAAATAATGTTACTAATTGTATTATTATGTATGTGAATGTATTTGTTCAGTGCCTTGAGATAACGTCTGTTGTGACTTGGCACTATATAAATAAACTGAATTTTGACAGAAAACATCCAAGGCTGACATACAACTTTATGATTTTAGGCAACACGTCAGATCTTTTGAAGCAGGATTCTGTGGAAAGATTATAAACAAACTGTTGTCAGTAATTTGTTGATTCACCTGAATGTGGAGAAACAGAACCTACAGGACTGGAAGGACAAGGAAAGAACTGGTTGCTGGTATTAATAAGGCAAAAGCTGCATATGAACAGAGGATCCAGGATCAATTCACCTCAGAAGACCCATGGAGCATGTGGAGGGGCATTGAGTGTATAACAATTATAAAGGCAGAGGTGCACAATTCTCTAGGGACTCAACACTGCCTGATGCCCTCAAAAAGTTATATGCACGCGTTGAAGACCCGAATAGACCACCAAGCACCAGACTCACCTCACCCCGGAAGAGGAGTTCCTCAGTGTGACCTCAAATGAAGTAAGAAGTACCTTCCAGAGGATTAATCTTCACAATACAACTGTCCCAGACAACATCCCGGATTCCCGGGGAAGGTACTGAAAGACTGTACCGATCAACTCTGCGAGGTGCTGGCCGACGTCTTTAACTCCTTCCTCACCCTGGCAACAGTTCCCACCTGCCTGAAGACCGCCACCATCATCCCAGTCCCAAAGAGCTCTACAGTGACTGGTCTGAATGACTATTGGCCAGTAGACCTCACCCCGATAGTTGCTAAATGCTTCGAAAGACTGGTCATGACCCACATCAAAACAACCATCTACATCAGCGAGGACCCTCACCAGTACACATGCTGCAAAAATCGATCAACAAAGGATGCCATCTCCTCTGTGGTCCACACTGCTCTCACCCACCTGGACCAGAAGGACTCCTATGTCGTATGCGCTTTATGAACTTCACATCCATCTTCAACATCATGATTCCTAATGGACAAAGTACTCATACTAGGACTAAGCCCCTCCCTATGCAACTGGATCCTGTACTTCTTAACAAACAGACCACAGTCTGTGAGGATCCACAACTTATCTTCCTCCACCATAACCCTCAGCACTGGCTCTCCACAGGGCTGTGTGTTGAGCCCTCTCCTGTTCACTCTGCTCACTTATTCCTGTGCACCTATCCATCCAGGCTGTCAAACTGTAAAGTTTACTGACAAAGTGATGGTTGGATGCATCACAAAATGACGAGTCCAGCTACAGGCAGGAGGTGGAACACCTGGAGAGCTGGTGCAGGAAGAACAACCTTCACATCAGTGTGAAGAAGATGAAGGAGAAGGTTGTGGACTTCAGATGAAACAAACACACCTAACCCCCACCCCACACCATCTGCTCCCCTGGCACCCAATATGGCAGCTCTCTGGTCCACACAGAGGGCTGTGGTAGCTCAATGGTCTGTGGTTGTGTCAGGGAAGGGCATCCAGTGTAAAACAAGTCTTCATGTGAGTTAGTTCACTGTGGCGACCACAGAGGAAGGGGCAGCCAAAAGAAAATATATATATTGTTATCAATCATGTTTACACACTTGTGTGTGCAAATCTGATATTAAACATTTTATGAATCACCAGACAAATTTGAATGAAACCCACCTAAAGCCATCCCTAGATGTTCGTCTAGAACTGATTAACTTTTTGAGCCAACATGATTAAAGATGGCTGCCACAGCCAAGTGACTTAAAAGAAACACAAAATGAGTCAACTTTGCAGAAACTGAGCTAAAATATAATGTAGGGGTAGATGAGATCAGTTGCCAACACAGGTTCTGTCAGATTGCACAAGTGTTTGTTAAAAAATTTGCCAGTATCTTTTTAGAGTCGATGTGAGGGAGCGGTGGTGCAGAGGTTAAAGATGAGAATGTGGTCGTAAGGTCAGAAGGTCTCCAGGGGGGAAAGATGAAGTACCCACACCTACCTCCATCCTCATTTGTCTCACTCTGGGCCCTTGAGCAAGGCCCTTAACATCCCCCTCCCCCATCGGCTCCATGCGATAGCAACCCTCTGCTCCACACATGTGGCAACCGTAAAGAACGGAGCATCCAAAAGAGGAAAAAATCTTTTAGATAGAGGCAATTCTGTCTGTTAGAAAATAATCCCATGGACTGTAGAGACTTCATTTAAGGATATAATAGGAGCCAAGATGGTGTAGTGGCAGGGCTTTTGACTTGGAACCCGAAGGACGCGGGTTCGCGTCCCGGCCACTACACACCTTGGGGTGTCTATGAGTGCACACCTAATTCTCCAGCTCCCCGGGCGCTTTCTGGCTGCTCACTGCACCACCTGGTGGTGGTTGGGTTAAATGCAGAGATGAATTTCGTCTGTGTATGGGAAACATACACAGATGACAGGAAAAGACATTATTATTATAATTGGGTGTACCTTTAAAACCAGCCAATCCACATAAGGAAGCCATAAAATTTACCATAATTTCCGCCTGATTAATCGCACCGTTCTTTAGGTCGCTTTGTCCAATTACTGGTAATAAATTGGAAAAATCCATAAACAGATTGTACCTTTATTTAGGTCTAATCTATTATGCGTCACCGCTACGTGACGCGTCAGCGCCTCATTTGCCCTGCTGCATATGGCGGCCACAGGAGCGAGCGAGCACGGAAGAACTTTACAAGATTAACACGGTAAAAACAATTATTTGTTTGCTGAAAATTATAGCAAAGATGTGTCTTAGCTTAACTTTTCCTTAATAAATGAACGCAGTTGTCAAATCAGCTGGATTTAAAAAGTAGTTTCGCCACGTGCACGCGCGCGGGTGGGGCGGCTTTATTTCTTTAAAATTTAGCAAAATAAATGCTTAAAAAATACATTTCTTAGCTGACATTATAGCACAAGGGTTCCTGAGCTTAACCGTTCCTTAATAAATTCACGAAATGTTCAAATCAGCTGGATTTAAATTGTTTCGCTTTGACTTTTTCCAAACCCGTCGCGTGCGCTGCAAAAATAAATGATAAATAAATCGAATTTTAGCTCAAATGTCTCATACAGGTCACAGTTTGTAAATGACCACCAAGTAATTACGTTCTGTAAAGTTGATAAAAATCTGTCCTGTAGATCATGAGTTATTTATCTAAATAGTATCCGTTTACGGTAGCTAACCGCTAACAAACAACGATGCTAAATGATCAATTTTTTAATCTCAAACATCTCATAAAGCTATTCACTTGTAACTGTCCATCTAGTGATTACATTCTGTAAGTTTGATAAAAATCTGTCCTGTGGTTCTTGACTTATCTTGCTAACAAACAGCTAACAAACAGAACAAACAGTAGTTACCTCCAGAGCAGGAGGCCGGGCAGCGACAGAGTCAGTCCGAGCAGAGGAGGCTTTTTTCGGACACACGAGCTGGAAACGGTCGGTGGACTCTCTGGAAGTGGTACTGCACCATTTTTTGCCAAAATGAAAAACGGTCATATCTGAGCCAAATATTGGTCTAAAAAAATGGGAGAAAATCCATAAACAAGTCTCACCTCTCTATAGGTCACAGGGCATGCAAATTAGGCAAAAACCTGTGACCTATAGTCTGGAAAATACGGTAGTCCATTTGACAAATTTTGAATTAAAATTTGGTGTGGAAGTAGTTAGTCATCCCTATCACAAACTCTCAGCGTGACATCTTATCGCACAAGATTATGTATGATTATTTTGGGGGATCAAAATAGTTACAGCTTCCTTCTTTCTTAACATTAGTTGATCTCAACTACAACTCAGATATGAAAGGTGGCGGGCGATAGGCTTTCCTTCAAGGAATGCTAGACTTGTATAATTTCTGTTGCAAATCCAGTGCAACAGTTTTAAACATGAGTGTCTACAAGCATAAAGCCCAGTGCCAGAAACTGAAGTGTAGCACGTATGGAGGAAACAGCTCCAGTTGGAGAAATCAGATCCATCTATGGGGAATATCCCAAAATAAACCCCTCTGTTCTCCCATATCAGGCCTTGTATAAATAAGATAGCACTGCAGGCACACTGCACCATGGGAATTAGCCAATCCAGTCCTGTAAACATAAGCCAATGACTTCTGGCAGGCTGGACAGCTCTCAGGAGGGGAGGTTGTGCACTGGAATTCATAAATAAATCACTTTTCTGGGAGGATTATGTGTCCACAGTCCCCGTCCTCCCAGCCCCCTCCCCCAAAAATAAACATGGCCTGTGCAGAAATAGCAGAGTTTAAGCACCACTACAGGAAATGATGTGGGCCTCTTGCTATAATTTAGTGGACATTATTTTTGTAGCGTTTGCATTTTAGTTAGACGCAAATGTTTTTTTTAGTCTGTCTTACACAACACGCTTTACTGCGGTGCGCGATGTGTGACTCGACATTCTGGGTTACATGAATATAAATAAACACAACCATTGACCACAACAGGATTAGAAATCTTTTGACTTGTGATTTGATCAAGTGTCTTCAAACAGTCAAACTGAGATGATGTGACCTTTAGCAGAGTTACTTGTTTTCCAAACCAGCAGTTGTTTTGGAGGTTTTATTTTTTCCGTGCCATGGACGTGTTTCAAGAGGAAGCAGTGCAGCTCTATTTAAATGTACTTGCCCTGGAAGCTGCTCTGGCCTTCACCTAATCACCTCCTTAAACAAACACAGAGGCCAAGAGACACATGCGATGGAAGCAATACAAGAGCTGTTATTAAATTACCATCATTCTGTTTTCACAGTGTCACAGGAAAAAAAAATAGAGATTATACTATACCACTTTATTTATAAAGCACTTCAAAAAGCAACAAGGCCAACCAAAGTGCTGTACAACAAAACAAGCAAAGGACACAGGATAAAATACATAAATCTACAGAGGGAATGATAAAATGAATAAAATAATAAAAACACCATGACATTAAAATCAACTCACCCAGGATCCAGAGCCAGGGATTAAAAGAGTGTTTTTAAACGAGCCTGCCTGACATGCAGTGGTTTCTGCAGATCATCAGCACAGTGAAGGCACACAGCCCATCTTGTCTGGTCAAAACTAGATTTCCATGTCCGTGTGTCAGAAGAACCTGGAATATGCCTCATAAAGCAATTTGTAAGAATTATTATGTGTTGATGGTGTGCTTCACAAAAACTTTCAGTATTTTTTTTTAAATTTTTTCGCAAAAAAATGTCTTATTGGGAACGTCAGATCTTATTGTTCTATATTTTGCTAACAGAGCACTTCGCTCTCAGACTGCAGGTTTACTTGTGGTTCCTAGAGTTTCCAGCAGCAGAATGGGAGGACGATCTTTCAGAACCAACTTCCAGTTTGTGTCCACGAGGCTGACACATTGTCCAGTTTGAAGACTGGGATTAACACTTTACTTTTTCATAAATCCTATAGTTAGTGTTGTCTTGGGTTTCCTGACTATCCCTTAGTTCTGCTGCTATAGTCTTAGGTTGCTGGAGGACAAACTGACCACATGTCCTCTCTCTGCTGCTGTCTTTACTTGCTCTATCTACCTGTTTGTTTTTGTATTTATCTTTTTATCTTTTTTTTCATTCATTCAACCTTTATTTAGTCAGGTAAATCCCATTGAGCCTCGTGGACTCATTTACAAAAGTGACCTGCTACAAACTAAAGAATGATGAACAGCAATGGTAGAATTTCCTTAAACAACAAACAGAAATAGAAAGTGAAATGCAAAGTATCAAAACTAGCAAAACACCACAAGGTATATGTATAAAATCAAAGACAGGAACAAATCTGCATTGGTTTTTGCCAGGATTCCAACAGATTCTGAAAACCATTTAGAGAAGTCAAGGTCGAGAGCTTCAGATCTTTTTGTAAGATATTCCATGAAGCAGGAGCAGAGTAGGAGAAGGCCCTTTTTCCAAGTTCAGTCCTCACTGAGGGAACACTGCAGGTAATCATGTCCTGAGAGCGCACGCTGTAGCTGCACTCACGTCACATCTTAACATGCCTTTAGTCTTTCCTCCTATAGAAAGTACACCTGGACTATAGAAAGTACACCTGGACTATAGAAAGTACACCTGGACTATAGAAAGTACACCTGGACTATAGAAAGTACACCTGGACTATAGAAAGTACACCTGGACTATAGAAAGTACACCTGGACTATAGAAAGTACACCTGGACTATAGAAAGTACACCTGGACTATAGAAAGTACACCTGGACTATAGAAAGTACACCTGGACTATAGAAAGTACACCTGGACTATAGAAAGTACACCTGGACTATAGAAAGTACACCTGGACTATAGAAAGTACACCTGGACTATAGAAAGTACACCTGGACTATAGAAAGTACACCTGGACTATAGAAAGTACACCTGGACTATAGAAAGTACACCTGGACTATAGAAAGTACACCTGGACTATAGAAAGTACACCTGGACTATAGAAAGTACACCTGGACTATAGAAAGTACACCTGGACTATAGAAAGTACACCTGGACTATAGAAAGTACACCTGGACTATAGAAAGTACACCTGGACTATAGAAAGTACACCTGGACTATAGAAAGTACACCTGGACTATAGAAAGTACACCTGGACTATAGAAAGTACACCTGGACTATAGAAAGTACACCTGGACCTGTTATCCTGTTTGTGTGTGTTTTTTCTAGTGGGGGAAAAAACTCTTTTGGAAGGCTCTTCTGTTATTCATTAAGACTAATCAATTTATTTATTTTGACCAAATCAGTACACGTTCATATCTATACTCCAAGTGCTTCCAAATAAAAAAACAAGCATGCGTGTTAGGTTGCCTTCAGAACCAGACCTCCTTGCAAAAGTGATCTGTGATCTCAATGGGATTTGCCTGGTTAAATAAAGGTTAATAAATAAATAAATAATATATTTATTACTAATGCAACTACTGTACACAGAGCACAACTTAAAAAAGGTCTATCTGAACTATTAATTTCAACTGGTTCTATTTAATAAATTTTCATTCATTCAACCTTTATTTAGTCAGGTAAATCTTATTGAGCCTCATGGCTCATTTACGAAAGCGACCTGCTAAAACTAAAGAATGATGAACAGCAATGGTAGAATTTCCTTAAACAATGAACAATAAACAATAGAAAACAAAAGAGAGAAAAAAAACAAAAGAGAGAAATACATTTTTTTAACAAAGTATTAAAAAACTAGCAAAACATTATATAAATAAAATAAATATAAAATATTATATAAAATTATATAATTATACATTATATAAAATATTATATAAATAAAAATAAAATAGTCTCACATTTTGGAGAAACAGGAATGAAATTATATTATGAAATCTTTGTTCAAAGAACATTTCACTAAAATAATTGTTCAAACCTTAACTTGATTTGGGAACCTTGATAGAACAAATAATATATATTTTTTATGAAATTCCTCCTAACTCTGAAAGAAAGTTTGAACTTCTACTGAATGCTCATCAGCTTTTTTTTAACATAATGTTTTTTTGCTGCACAACAAAAGTTCTGATTGGAGTTAGTTGGATTAAAACTTTGACGCATAGTTAAAGTTCTGTTCATCTTTATAATTGGATTTAATGTGCATGTCTGCCAGGACCAGCTCCATTTGTCGTCTGACACACAAGATAGCACAACTTCTTGTTTACAGCGCATCATGTTCCAAGTCTTATGATAAACATGAGCGACTCTCAGCAGCCATTGCTGTGGTATCTTGCTGAACAAGAAATTCTCTGACTCAAAAAACAAGCTCTTTGGAAATAAACAAGAACACATGTGAAAGTGTCTAAGCAAAATGGAAGCCCCAATGAAAGGCGGGTGGATTCCAGATGAAGGAGGTTGTTGTTTGTGACCTGTTCTTGTGTGGGCATGAATGGGTTAAAGGGCAGAGCGGTAAGACATCTCCTGCCTGCAGATGTACCGAGGCATCAAAGAACGGAGCGCCTCCTCCTCATGTTCCATACAGTCTGCAGGTTCACTTTTACATGGCTCAAAAAAGCCTTGTGGGTGGTGATGGAGGAGACACCACCCGACCGCAGCATCCTGTACACAGGTGCTGCAAAACAACACAGCCCGACACGTGCGTGGCCTGTGCGACACTCAGAAAACCCACAACCCAAGTGGTAGCATCTGCTTACCTATCGCTACAGCAGAACATTGAGTTGTTCTTATTCTGAAACATCTTCACCACAAGCTCTGTAGGCACGTCTGTCTGGGGAAAGTGAGGGGGCTTCCTTTTTCACATCAGTAAGATAAGAACGGACGTGACACAAGTTCCTGCAACAACATGTGCAGCTGCACAAAGCTGATGGTGAGCACTGCATGTCATGTGTGCACAGAAAAAACAAACAGGCTGGCGTCACGTGAACTGGTTTAAAAGTAAAATCATGTTTCTGACACTTGCTGTTCATTGCTGGTTTGTTTGTTTGTTTGTTCGTTTGTTTGTTTATTCATTTCATTTCCATTAAAACAATACAAATTTCAAGAGAGAAAAAAATATAAAATACCTATAAAATGAAAGGCGGCAGAAGAAGAATTAAATCTTATCATTTCTGCCCTTTCTTAACAAAATCAATTCAAACAATCAATTCAAGCAATAATCACAAATAATACAACAAAACCCAAAACATATCACAATTATTCTTTATAGTTTTTGCTAATATTAACTAACTTAAATGTATCTCGTCAGCATTATATTCTTTATCCTTTTCTTAAATACAAATAATGATTCCTCATGATGGTGTAGTGTAGGGGTGTCAAACATGCGGCCCGCGGGCCGGATCCGGCCCGCCAGGGGGTTTTAGTCGGCCCACGGATAAATCTGAATTAAAAAAATAGAAAAAAAAAAACATTTTTTTTTTTTTACAAATGAATACATGTACAGTACTGTACAGTCACCAATCACTTAGCCTATCCTAACACAATTTTTAAAGATGAAGGAGTGAGTTGAATTGTCTCCCTTTCACATAAAGTGAAAGTAGCTCCCTTTATGTGAATGGAGCCTGCAGGGGAGGAGGGAGACAATTCCACTCACTCCTTAACTGTGTTAATACATTACGGCAAAGACTGGTTCATCCCAAAGATCCAGTCCCCCGGCACAAACAGAGTAATGTGGTGTATGCTGTTCAGTGTCAGGAGGGCTGTGATCAGTCTTATATTGGGGAAACTAAACAGCCACTGGCCAAAAGGATGGCCCAGCACAGAAGATCAACATCATCAGGTCAGGACTCTGTGGTCTACACTCATCTCCAGGCCAGCGGTCACTCTTTCAGGGATGAAGATGTTCACATTCTTGATAGAGAAGTTGGTTTGAGAGAGGAGTAAAGGAGGCCATCTTTGTGAAAAGAAACCGCCCATCATTAAACAGAGGTGGAGGCCTCCGGGTTCAACTGTCTACAGTAAACAGGAAGTAGCAGTTGAAAACAGAACCCGGCCACACATCTCGTCAAAATGGAGAGAATATTTCAGGTACGTGTTGCTATCGGTCGAGTTGTATTTATTCTGTCATACAAACTAGTTTTAGCGATGTTACATGTTGTCCGGAGCGGAAACAGCTGATCAGTCACGTGACGTGAATGTTCGCTACGGCAGCACGAGTCGGCAAATGTGTTTCCATCTGTCGTTTTGCGCATCTGCTCATTTTCGCAGATCCCAAAAACCACCTCAAGCGAGCGTATAAACTTTTTGGCGAACTTGAGAAAGTAAATACGGATTTTGCCGTTTCCATTAAGCTTTTCTGCTGCGATACTTCAAAATGCGCACCTAGAAACCTTGATGGAAACACGGCTTGTGAGAGGGTGCTATTTATAAGACTGAGCTGAACACAGCAACTCAGAATAAATAGGAGGGAGGAGATAATTATAAATAGAATAAGAACTGGGCATAGTTTATTGAATGACACTCTTTTTAAGATGGGGAAACATCTTACTGGTTTATGTGATTGGTGTAAGGCCGCAGAAACAATAGAACATGTTTTTAATAATTGCAGGAAATATGTGGGTCATAGGAGAATATTGAGAATGGAAATTGGTTATAATAGGGAACTAAATTTGGAAGAAGTCGCTGCTCAGCTGAGTAGTGATGAAGGGAAAAGAAAGATATTTCGTTTTTAAAAAAATACTGGACTCAATAAGAGAATTTGAGAAAATAAATTAATATATAAGCACCAAGAGATGGCAGTAGTGCAACAGTGATGGATGCAAGCTGCCGTTAAAAACCAAAGAAGAAGAAGAAGAACAGCAACTCAGACTGAGGAAGTCTTTCGGACGAAAGACGAAACGTTTCTACATTTTTTTGTTGTTGCTTTGTTTTGTTTTATTTTTTGAATGTCCAGAGGACCAGACTTAGCTTTTTTGGATTTTTCTACCTGGATTATTGAGCATGCATCAGTGTATTAAAATTCATTCATTTCTAAATTTTGATGGGTTTGATGCATTTTTAACATACAGGAAAGTGTTTTAACAAAACTGTGTTTTTTTTTATGTCCAGAGGACCAGACTTAGCTTTTTTAGATTTTTCTACCTGGATTATTGAGCATGCATCAGGGTATTTAACAAAACAGTTTGTTGACTAAATGTTTTAAAATGTGCAATCACTGATCAGTTTTTTAATGTGTAATGCACTTAAATGTTAAACTGAGTAAAAGTGTAAAAGGACAATTAATTTAATGTAAATATTTTTATAATTTATTTATTCTTTGCACTAATACAAAGAAAAAAGTGGACTTTTGGAATGAGTACGTATACTGGTCTGGCCCCCGTGAGATCAGATTAAGCTGTATGCGGCCCCCAGATCAAAATGAGTTTGACACCCCTGGTGTAGTGGCAGGGCTTTCGACTTGGGACCCGAAGGACGCGGGTTCGCGCCCCGGCCACTACACACCTTGGGGTGTCTATGAGTGCACACCTAATTCTCCAGCTCCCCGGGCGCTTTCTGGCTGCTCACTGCACCACCTGGTGGTGGTTGGGTTAAATGCAGAGACGAATTTCGTCTGTGTATGGGAAACATACACAGATGACAGACAAACACATTATTATTAGGGATGCACCGATCCACATTTCTCACTTCCGATCCGATACCGATACTTAAGAACTGGGTATCGACCGATACTTTTCCGATCCGATACTGTTCAGGTATGTGAATCTGTATAATGAAATATTTGTACTGAGACTATAAAGTTATGTGTATTTTGGAATGTTTTCTATACTATAAAGACTATACTGTTAAAGTTTGTGAGTTTCCTGTTGTGAGTGTCTTCATTGGTTTTAACTCACATAATGTTAAGACGGCAGTCACAGAATATGATGGAACACAAGTGCTCTTTGAAGCTGGATCGGAAATATCGGCAGGTTGGATCCGATATCCGATACTTAAATTATGCTGGTATCGGATACCGATACCGATACTGGATCGGATCTGCCCCATCCCTAATTATTATTATTATTAATATCATTATTCAAACCATTCCATAGATCAATTCCCCTCATTAAAGTAGACCTACCCCGCAAACTTGTTCTAAACTTTGGCTTAACAAAAATATCAGTTCCTTTTAAATTATAGCAACTGCTCCTTTTTACAAAATACTCTTGTACGTTCGATGGTAAATTGTGATTCTGAGCCCTGTACATTAGTAATAGAATAAAGTAGTCTACCAAATCATAAAACTTGAGTAATTTCAGTTGATGAAATAAAATACTTGAAGGATGACAATAATCTTTTCTTGAGATAATTCGTACAGCTCTTTTTTGTAAAATAAAGATAGATTTGGTTGCAGTTTTACAAGCTGTACCCCAGACACCAATACAATAAATTAAATTTGGCACAACAATTGTATTATACAGTAAACACAAAGCCTTGTCTGTCAGTAAGTCCCTCGTTTTATATAGTACTGCCATGGACTTAGACATTTTAGTTCTTACAAAATTTATGTTTTTTCCATGACAATTTATCATCGATAATCACACCCAAAAACTTTACTTCATTCACTCTTTGTATCTCCACACCATCAATCTTGAAAAGAAAATCCATAGTTGACTTTTTTTTACTAAATATCATATAATTAGTTTTTTCCACGTTCAGTGATAACTTGTTTAATTTAAACCAAGTTTGAATTTTGTCAAACTCCATCTTCATTAATTCAAACGTCTGATTCAAGTCTCTACCCGAGCATAAAAAAGTAGTGTCATCTGCAAATAAAACACACCTTAGAATCCCAGACACCTTAATTAAATCATTTACATATAAAATAAACAACTTAGGGCCAAGCACTGAACCTTGTGGTACTCCACACGAAATACTGCATAGTTGAGATCTCACATCATCAATTTGTACAAACTGTTTTCTGCCCTTCAAATAACTAGATATCCACTGTATGGCTAGACCTCTAATACCGTACTTGTTGCAATTTTTCAAGTAAAATGTGTGTGGTCAATGGTGTCAAAAGCCTTTCTCAAATCAACAAACAGACCCATACAATACTGCTTATCATCTATTGCTGAAGTAACCTCTTCTATCAGTTCCATAAGAGCCAAACTTGTCGAATTATTTGATCTAAAACCATACTGACTATTACTCAAGATATTGTTTTTATCAAGAAACTTGTCCAGTCTGGACACAAATAATTTTTCAAGGATTTTTGAAAACTGTGGCAACAAAGAAACAGGTCTATAATTATTAAATAAACATTTCTCCCCATTTTTAAAAATTGGAACCACCTTTGCAATTTTCATTTTTTCAGGGAATATACCTTTAGAAAGTGATAAATTACAGATGTGTGTAAATGGCTCTATAATATGACTTATTATCTCCTTCACAACCATCATATCCAAATCATCACAGTCTTTAGATCTTTTATCAGTAAATTGTCCAACAACCTTCATTATTTCTTCTTTAGTGGTTCCATTTAGAAACATACTGTTTACACAACCACTGATTAAATAACTCACGTTTTCATCTATTTTAGGAATTGAGGTTGCAAGATTAGATCCCACATTTACAAAATAATTATTGAAACCATTTACAATTTCTTTGTCATCATGAATTTCTACATTATTTTCCACAAAATGTTGTGACAATCCCATGTTACCCTTATGTTTATTTAGAACACTGTTAATTACTCTCCATGTCGCCCTCATATCACCACTGCATTTATGTAATAATTGACTATAGTATTCCCTCTTATGTTTTCTTATAATCCCTACTAACTTATTTTTGTACTTTTTATACTTTTCTTCAGCATCCTGTGTTCTAGACTTTATGAAACGTGAATATAGATTATTCTTTTTTTTACATGCATTATTTGAGCCAAGATGGTGTAGTGGCAGGGCTTTTGACTTGGGACCCAAAGGACGTGGGTTCGCGTCCCGGCCACTACCCACCTTGGGGTGTCTATGAGTGCACACCTATTTCTCCAGCTCCCCGGGCGCTTTCGGGCTGCTCACTGCACCACCTGGTAGGTGGTTGGGTTAAATGCAGAGACGAATTTCGTCTGTGTATGGGAAACATACGCAGATGACAGGAAAATACATTATTATTATTATTATTAATCCATTAGTCATCCAAGGATGATCTACTTTTTTATCCTTAATGTAGATTTTCTGCATACAATTTTTTTTAAACAAATTTTCAAGGATCCTCATAAATTCATCGTAAGATTTGTTTACGTCATCAACATAAACTTCATCCCATTTTTGTATGTCTAGATCTTCTTTGAATTTGTCTAATGCTTTTTTTGATGTATTTATTATATTATGTTTTTTTTAATTGTTGTTGGTTTACTATCATCACTTTTGTAAATTGAAAAAACCGGTAAATGATCACTGATATCCATCATCAATATACCACTTATCACCTCCCCATCTGTTATGTTTGTGAATATATTGTCAATTAATGTTGCACTTTGGGTAGTAATTCTCGTCGGATTTGATATTAACGGATATAAATTTAAACTATACATTGAATTTACAAATATACTGATATTATTAGGATCTGCCTTGTTATCTAAATCAATATTGAAGTCTCCACATAAGAAAACTTTTTTATTTTTGCTCTTAACTAACAACTCCAATATTTTATCATTAAATATCTCTATCTTTGAAGATGGTGATCGGTAGACACAGCTTATTATAATGTTTTTTCCACATTTGTTTATAATTTCCACTGTGATCATTTCCATCATATTGTCAACAACAATTGACATATCTTTAATTAATTTACATTTTATTTCCTTGTTTATAAATAAAGCCACTCCTCCGCCTTTTTTATTTTTCCTATTCATATGATGTAATTCATATCCTTCAATATGTATATTATTTATATTATCATCATTAAGCCATGTCTCCGACAATGCTATTATTTTGAAAGTTTTATTAATGTTTTTGAGATTATCTAACATGTATGATAAATTTGCATTTATACTTCTACAGTTTAGGTGAATTAAAGAAAGATCATCATCTGTTATATTCACATCAATAAACTGCTCTTCATTATAGTATTTACTTTCTTTTTTAGTTGGAAAAAGACTTCTCTCGAATTCCTCATCAACATTATATATTTTAGATATCGAATCATCATGCATCATCATTAACCGTGTGCTTCTTCATCATGTTGATTTACTTCATCATAACTTTGATTAGACATAACAGGACACAGACACCTTCTATACTATCCAAATTTTTCCAAATCTTTCACATCTTGTATCATTTTTGCCTGCGATCCTTCCTGTGCCCGTACCCAGATCTTTCCATTTCTTGTCCACGTAGACACTATCTTTTCCTTTTTCCTTAACAATCTTGCTTCGTGTGCAATAATTCCATTTTTTTTGGTCAAATGTTCGTTTATATAAACATTTGTTCCCTTGAGTTTCTTTGCTTGCATGATTACTGTATTTCTAGCTTTTCTACTAATAAATTTTACAACGATAACCGGTTTGGATTTTTCAACTTTGTTAGGCAAGGTATGACACAAAGATATGTCTTCAGAATTAATTTCTATTTTCTTATTTTGTAAAAAAGTCACAACTTGCTCTTCCAAAGATCGCTGTTCCTGTGAAGACGCATTTTCAGCAGTTCCATCACTGGTAGTGGTCTTTTTGTCTGAACGAGTTTTAATCACAAGACCGGATATTACGAGATTGTCTTGCCTTGCGTTTATTTCAAGTTCCTCGACTCTATGTTCAAGTTCCAGAATTTTTTTATCCTTCAAATTTATTTGTAATCTTAATTGTTTCACTTCATCCAGCAGAAGTTTCTGTTGGGTTGATACGTTCCTGAGCTCTTCACTCATAAAGTTCAGAGATTTTTTTATCTCCTCCAAATCATCCGTGTTAGTCTCCAACAGATCCTGTTTTTTTGTTTTAGATTTTGCCATTTCTGTACTCACAAAATATGACACTCGCCCGTTGGTGTTGGTTTATGAAGTCTTCAGCCTTTAGCAGTTAGCCTTTAGCCTACTCCACCAGCCCTCGATCTCCACCGCAGACCGGCGTCCTCCACACCTTTGAACCAGGAAATAGAAACTCGCCTTGGCCGGCTCAGACTCCCCCCGCAGACCGGCGTCCTCCACCCTTTGAACCAGGAAGTAGAAACTCGCCGGCTCAGACTCCCCTCGGATCCACGGCTCGAATTCGTCCCAAAACTGGAACGTAGCTCCACCGACGCTTGTCCTCGACACCGACGCCTCTCCTCCCCGCAGCAGCAACGGACCCCGGCCCAACAGCCGAAGAGCAGCCAGCTCCAGCAGGCTCCCAAAGGTAGGTCGCTAGCCAGCGACACCGCCCGGAAGGCTAATGACCAAACAATCCGGTCCCACTGCTTGTTTGTCCGTCAAGCCAAAGACGAACTTTTAAACTCACTCGATCAGCAGAGTAAGTTCAGTTTACAGATTCAGTGTGACTCTGTATCATTTTCATGACAACTTGCTTGATTATTTGAGTAAATTAAACATCCCGTGCAGCGCGACGTTCACCTGTACGTCCGCATGGCATGAATTGTTCTGTTCTATGTTTGCATGTTTGTGTTAAAGTTGTCTGTGGTGTGAGACAATTCTGGACAATTGCATTACTCCAGTTTTATCAGATCAGTCAATAATCTGGTAAGTTATTCAAAGAAGTTGACTTGAAACTAACATTAGCCCAATAGGCTTCAGTCTGAGAGTACCGTATTCGTCAGAGTTTAACACGCTCCTGTGTATAACACGCTTTGTCCAATTATTGCCAATATATTTGAAAAATCCGTAAATAATACGCTTTGGTGTTTACCACGCATCTATAATGCGTCACCGCTACGCGACGCATCAGCGCCTCATTTGCCCTGCTTAAAATGGCGACCACAGAAGCGAGCCAGTACGAAGCACTTCACAAGAAAACACGGTAAAAACAATTATTTATTTGCAAGAAAAAAATATATTTCTTAGCTGACATTATAGCACAAGGGTTCCTGAGCTTAACCAATTCACGGAATGTTCAAATCAGCTGGATTAAAAAATCTGCGGTGTGGTTTATGAGTTACGGTATCTTGCTAACAAAAACACCCAACCTCACAGCTAACAGCAGCTACATCCAGAGCAGGGGGCGGGCAGCGACAGAGTCAGTCCGACCAGAGGAGGCTTTTTTCGGACACATGAGCTAGAAACGGTCTGATAGTGTCTCCCTAGCGGACAAAAGTGGTACTGCACCATTTTTTGCCCAAAATGAAAAACGGCGAATCAGAGCCAGAAATGGGTCTAAAAATATGGAAAAAATCCATAAATAACACGCTTCGGTGTATAATACGCAGGACATTCAAATTAGCAAAAAAACTGCGTATTATAGACCGACGAATACGGTACCTGTAAAGAAACATCACCCAGGGCAGCTCTGCTGGGAATCAGAGAGGACAAACGAGACAAAATGCAATCCTCTGTGTGAGATCTACATCCAGCAACATACAAGTGTGACCGTGGTCAGAGAGAACACGTTGAGCAATATTGTTTTTAAATCGAACCCTGAACCTGCGACTACAGGGTTCACAGTGTGAGTCACCGTCTGTGGCGTCACCAAGGTTTAGCTGCTCAACAAACACAGCAAAGGGCTGCCATAAAGAAGACGGTGCCCTGGAAAGTACCCAGGACAATTCAGTCTGCGAATAAAGGAAAGCTTGTCTGGCCTCAATCGCCTGATAAGGCGGCACTCTCTGGTCTGTGTCCTAAAGAAGAGAACAGAAATTAAAGTTACAGCAAGAAGTTGCATGCAGGAATGAGGGTGCTTTTTGTTTCCCCTTCTCACATGTTAAGGCAACAAACAAAAGAAACAGACAAAGAGACAAAAAAAGAGCTGTGTGAGTCTAAAAGCAGAGAACAACGTATTTAAACCTTACAAATAAAGTCCAGTTGTTCTGTATTGAACGCCTTTTTTGATTTTATCATGTCCTGGACGACTGAGAATCTTCACCAGCATATTTAAACCTACATTCTGAAGGGATTTTTAGATCTATCGATACCAACATGGTCTCATCGAATCGATGACTCATTCTAGTTGCTGCACTTTTTTAGAAACGGGCCTGCAGAGGGTTAACATGTCACCTAGTCCTCAATAATGAAGCAGCAGGGCTGCATGCAGGCAGAGTCGGCACACTGTCAAAGTCAAAAGTACAGACTTTGGACCCACTCCTCTTTGGACTTGGCTGAGACTCAAAAAGGCCACAGGCCTCTTGCTCAGCCTGATAAACAACGACTGGGTGAGGAGACAGGCCGGCTGAGCTGTGTCCAATGAATTTTACTTTTAAGATTTGATTTACACACAGAATTAAGCTTTTCCCAGCTCCTCAGTTGTGTCATCATTTTCAGGTTCCAGGTTTCAGAGGGCATACAAGAGTCTGGTGAATTTCTGATCCCGTTGTGTTTTCACAAACACACACGACAGAAAGACATGAGCACAGGAAGTGGGCGGAAAGGGGAGTTCTGTGCAAACTAAAATAGCATGTCAAAAACCAAGCTCTGTGTCTGTACAGTTACACTCCCATGTGTTACCCATTGTCTTTGGTCTGAGCTCATTGTAACCATGCAAAGGGAACATATTTTTAAAAATATAAACAGGTGAGGTGTCTGCGTTGGAGAAATCCAAACCCGTAAGAATTCATTCAACCTTTATTTAGGCAGGTTAATCCCATTGAGCCTCAAGGGCTCATTTACGAAAGCGACCTGCTACAAATTAAAGAATGATGAACATCAATGATACAAATACATTAAACAATAAACAAAAGAAAAGAAAAAGTAGCAAAAACATTATAAGGTAGATGTACAAAAAATTTACAAGAGAGACCTGGAAATTAAAAAATTAAAAAAGAATAAAGTTTGTTAGAGTCCAAGTCCAGTCTCATGCAACTGACAAGGTAATTTACTCTAACCTACTTAGAAGAGAAAGAGATCAGTGTAGTGGCTGCAAAGTCCATTAGTGACACTACTTCTTGAAAGTCTCGAGGCTGAGTCTGTGTTGGAGACATGAAGAGTTGACGGGAAGAGTCTGACTTTGAGGAGTTACAACCATGAAGCACACGAATAACAACAAGTTGTTCCCACTAGAACCCTTTTTATCCCCCAAACTCCACCCGGGGTCACATAAAGCATGCGGTACGTCATTGCACACTGTACAAGGGACACTGTACAAGGGAGTGCAGGTGAACACACAGGCCTTGAAAGTACCTCACCTCAGACGCTTAAAACTTTAACCCACTTCAGGAACGGTCTGTGTAATAATTTACCTCAGATTTATTGTTGTTTTCAAGCTGCGGACGATTTACGAGTGGCACAGTTACTGTTTTCATGTTGTCATCAGGATTTCTGTTTGTTATCTCCACTTTGTTGTAATTCATCAAACAGGGTGCAGCCGGTTCAAAGATATGACCTCACGGTGACACATTACAAGACATGGGGATAATGAAGGCACATATCACAAGACGAAGCCTAAAGATGCACTTCCTGCGACAAGAGACCGAACGCGAGCACGAGTTTAGCTTCAGCGTGCAGCAACTGGGAAGAGATGGTTTGGAACAGTAAGATTAATACAGATGCATTTAAATCTCTGTTCTGTAAGAAAATCTGGTCTGGATCTATGACTTATGCAGGATTTAGTCTTTGTACAGGCACTGTAATGATTCACACACTCCCAACAAACTATTTAAAGAGTCTAAGGGCTTCTGCTTTGTCAGATTTTTATATTATTTTATTTTTTACAGCATTTGTTCCTACAGTAGAGCAGCAGGAAGACAGGAAGGTCCACCCTGGCACCTCCCCCCACCACGTGCGCACGCACGCACGCACACACACACACACACACACACACACACACACTCCTCAGCCTCCTTTAACCTGGCTCAGACAGGAGCCAGGCTGAGTCAAGGCCACAGCTCAACTCCCATTTTAGCTGTAAACAACATGGTGGATTGTGTAAAACAGCTAAAAAATATATCTAAATAAATAGTGAAGGGTGCGGATGCAGCTGCTGCCAAGTGGAAATTAACTTTGTAACGTTCTAAGCTGTGGAAAAAATACTTCTTTGTATAAAAAGTGTTACAGAAAGCAACGTTATAGAAACGTTCGAGCCACTGCCATTGTTTCATTAGTGCCACGGCGGTAACAGCCGTTTCTGTCACTAACAGCCAAGTTTATAAAGGGCAGACAAAAATAACAAGCGAGCCTCATTCATTCATTCATTCAACCTTTATTTAGTCAGGTAAATCTCATTGAGTCTCGAGGACTCATTTACAAGAGAGACCTGCTACAAACTAAAGAATGATGACAACAGCAACAGTAGATTGTCCTTAAACAATCAACAATAGACAAACATAAGAGAGAAATACAGATTTAATTCACCCTCGGTCCCTGCGTGATGACTACAAGTCACATCTTTAATGGTTTTCAATTGAGCGCGAGACTCAAAGTGGTTTTGGTTTTAGGAGATATGATCATTTAAAAAGATGCGTAACTCAGTTTTTATTTAATTTTTATTTACAAATGACGTCTACCGTATTTTCCGGAATATAGGCCGCACCGGAATATAGGTCGTTTTGTCCAATTATTGCCAAAAATTTGGAAAAATCCATAAACAGGTTGCACCTAAATATAGGTCGCACCTACGTCACCGCCGACGTAACGCGTCATCCAACGCTGACGTGACGCGTCACCGCTGAGACAACCCGGAAATATGGACTGAGTGTTTAGCTCTGCTGCAAATGTCTGCCACAGGAGTGCACAGCAAGGCTTTTAAGAAGATTAACACTTAAAAACAATTATTTGTTTGCTAAAAATTATAGCTGACATTATAGCACAAGGGTTAGTGGTTTATTAGCCGAGTGGTTTATTAGCTATTTGCTAAAATATACACGGAAATAAAACGGAAGCTAACACGAGACGATTCCGTCTCTAAAAAACGAATAAAAAATCTAATTTTATCTCAAATGTTTCATACAGGGCAACAGTTTGTAAATTAAACCCATATAATTACACTCTAGGAGCAGAAAAAATATCTGCCGAGTGGTTTATGAGCTATTTATCTAAATAGTAGGTATCTGTTTACGGTAGCTAACCGCTAACAACGAAGCTAAAAAGAACTTCTTTTTTTTTCATCTCAAACATCTCATAAAGCTAGTCACTTGTAACTGTCCATCTAGTGATTACATTCTGTAAGTTTGATAAAAATCTGTCCTGTGGTTCTTGACTTATCTTGCTAACAAACAGCTAACAAACGCAGAGCTAACAGTTCTTACCTCCAGAGCAGGAGGCCGGGCAGCGACAGAGTCAGTCCGAGCAGAGGAGGCTTTTTTCGGACACATGAGCTGGAAACGGTCGGTGGACTCTCTGGAAGTGTCCCCTAGCGGACAAAAGTGGTACTGCACCATTTTCTGCCAAAATGAAAAACGATCATATCTGAACCAAAAAATGGTCTAAAAATATGGGAAAAAATCCATAAATAGGTCTCACCTCTCTATAGGTTGCAGGGCATGCAAATTAGGCAAAAAGCCGCAACCTATATTCCGGAACATACGGTATGTTAACTTTAACTTTGAAAAACACACTATTCTTGCTTTAGCTGCATGTTTTGGAGTATGATTTGCACGTTTTATTTCAAAGTTGTGCAACAAGAATAATAGAAACATTTTAAAGCGTAACTTGTGATTCTACTCGCCGTTATTCATACACAGATTTTTGTTAACACTTTTCTACAGAGGAAATAAAAGAAACTTGTTTTCTCCCCTCTTTCCTTTTATGTTCCACCCAGAACCAAGTTCTATCGTTCAGTGTCCACTCCCTCGACTCTTCAGCATCCCCCCTTCCCATTCTCCCTCCTGGCTGCCTCCCCCTCCTCCCCCCGCCTCCCTTCATCTCCCGGGTCTGTTCACTGACAGCTGGCTCTGATTATGGCCGTGAAAAATGGGGCAGTCACGCCAACAATTCCCCCCCTCCAGCATTCCTGCAGCATGACTCCGCACTTTCTCCCTACTGGTGTGAGACCTGCCTCCACCTCCCGTCCTCCTTCTTTGCTTTCTTTCTTGTTTTTGCAGTTCAGTTGTGTCCTCTGTAGCAAAGAAGGAGGTCCTGTTTGTGCAAGCGGCGGCTTATTGAGGGGATTTGTGCGCTGTTTTTTAGCAAGTTCAATTTAGAAGGTGGCCGGCTCAAAAGAAGGAAAAAGAATGAACGGCAGATTATGTTTAAGCTAGTCACATGACAGAGACAGATGGAGGGAAACGTCCACAGTTTCTTCACAGATGGAGCAGAAGTTTAAAACCAGCCTGCACAAGTACAAACACACTCCATCACCGCCTCGTGCTGTGACATTTATGGTACATTACTGGACTGTGTAATGATTACAGCGTATCAAGAGCAAACTGTTTGGGCACATTTTTCCATATGTATCCACATGCACTTATTTATTTGTCTAAACTGAAAAGAGCAAAACCTCTAAACTCTGTTGCAAGATTTGGCTCACTTAAAGAAATGTACATTAAAAAATAGCCTAGCATTCCTTGAAGGAATGTTTATCACCCGCCACCTTTGATTGCACAGTTTTAAAATGAGATTACCTGAAGATGACAGCTAAAAGAGTTCCCTTTCAGTCGGTCTCTCGGTGCAACACAATTGCTATGGGAATCAGCGCCCCCGTGCGGTTACCTGAAGTAATACACTCACGCCTTAACGGCTATGGCGTCAGCGTCGCACCAGAGGCCCCGCCTTCTGGACATTTAAGCGGCTGACGCCCGTCCATCTTCCTCTTTTTGCCCTTCACCTCGCTAAACCTGAAACACTCTTCTCGGATCTTCTCTGTATTTTCATCGCTCGACCAGAGGTGAGCTCGCTCCCTACACAGAGAATACAGAGAATCTTCTCCTGACCCCGGAGAAAGGAGAGTGGAAATGGAATAACCCCGCTGCTATCTGGCTAGCTCCCACGGTTAGCATGGCTAACACGGGCAACACGGTGGCACAACTGGTAGAGCTGCTGCCTCTCAGCGAGAAGGTTGCCGGTTCAAATCCCGGTCCGGGGCCTTTCTGGGTGGAGTTTGCATGTTCTCCCCGTGCATGCGTGGGTTTCCTCCGGGTACTCCGGTTTCCTCCCACAGACCAAAAAACATGCTTGTTAGGCTGATTGGTGACTCTAAATTGACCCTAGGTGTGAGTGTGAGAGTGGATGGTTGTTTGGTGTGAGTGAGACAGGTCCCTCTTGTAAATGAGTCCCCGTGACTCAACGAGGCTAGCCTGTATAAATAAAGGTTGAATGAATGAATGAATGAATGAATGAACCAGGAGCACCCACAACAACACGTGGCGGACGACAGCGCTGCTAACACGATTAGCGCGGCTACGAGCGGACAACGAAGGACTCTATCGTGAGGTATGTGAAAATGCATGGCCTAGCTTGCTAGCTAACCTTCTCATATTTTGCCTTTTCCGCTATCCTGTCCGGCCGAATCAACGGTAGAATTCATCGCATAACTAAGTGTTTTTTACCGATGCTACGCTGCTCGAGGGTCCGTCTTAGCACCGCTAGCGGGCTCACGAGTGCCTCCACGTTTAGCCCCGGCTAACAAGGAGACTCTCTGTCCAGCATAGTCCAGGAGGAGGATTTTCAGCTACCTGTTCAGCTGCGCTACCTGGTAGTTTTCCTATGCCTACAACGAAGGCACTCTACTACATCTTTACACAGATAATCTGAATCTGTAGAGACTAATCAGAGCTTTAGATCACATTCTTGCACTGATGGGACACACATCAGAGGCAATGACGGTCCAGTGTCTTGCCCATGGGACACTTTAACATGTGACTGCTGCTGGAATCGAACCCCCAACTCTCCCATTGGAGGACAACTGCCCCATTAGCCTCAGCTAGCCTTAAAGTGTCCGAGTGGAATGTTCCAACTTGTAACTTAAATTTTTCAATTTCCATGTACAACAGTTCAACACACTTCAATAGATTCAGTTCAATACTTGTCAACGGAGGTGATTGTCGTGTCCTCCTTGGACATGAAAGCTGGAATTGTTTTAACTTTTAGCACTTTGAGATCCATTGTGTATGTAAATTGCATTATAAATAAAATTTATTATTATTATTAAACTATCAGAAAATCAAGTAGAATGTCCCAAGAATTAAAAATTCTAGTTTCAAAGTCAGAAATTATTCTAAGACCCCAAACTAATAACTGAACAAAACTGCCTCTCGCATCAAGCGCTGTAAAGCTTGATTTATACTTGACGCATCGCGCCGTGCGCGAGGGGCGCGCGCCAGAAGTGACGCAATATCGCAGTCCCCGCCCCCTGCGCGTTGGCCCCGCGCGACGTCTTGGCGCGTGTCGCGCACCTCCGAATTTTTGAAACTCCGCAAGCCTAGTGCGCGCGGCGCCGCGCGCCACACCGTTGACTTTTGCCGTTGACGCCGTGGACTGGGCTTTCAAAGAACAGCACTTTGCCATGCTCCGCCGTGCATCAACTATAAACAACGTGGCGAAACTATGAACGCAGCGCCGCGCGCCACGCTCTGCGCGCGCACGCCGCGCGCTCCAGCTTGCGGACCAAAGCGCGACTATAACTCAGCCTTAATAGCTGCAGTAATTTCCACTGTTGTCACTTTGTCTATCCTTAAACAGATTGCAGACAAACAACGAGCCACCTTTGTGAAAAAAGCATGTTGTAGTGTTTGAAAGCAAAAAAGTACTTTATTACTGACTTGCATTGCTTATAATATAGGGCGACCGTGGCACAGTGGTAATGGCAGTCGACCCCCGATCGGAAGGTTGGAGGTTCGAATCCCGCGTCCGCCCAGCATGTGTCATGTGTCCCTGGGCAAGACACTTAACCCCGAGTTGCTCCCGGTAGGTCTGGATGGCGCCTTGCAAGGCAGGCTACCACTACCGGTGTATGAATGTCAGAATGAATGGGTGGATGGCTGGTATTGTAAAGCACTTTGGGGCTCCTCACAGGGGGCTGGAAAGCGCTATATAAATAAGCTCCATTTACCATTTACCATAATCCTGGTTACTGAGCACAACAATTACCAAATCTTACTAGTTTCCAACATCTAACTGGAATATGGTTGTTAGTCACCATCCAAACTCTGTCTTACAAAGTAAAAAGAACCCTGCATAGATTGAAGAAACCGACACTGGAAGTAGTCATCTGTAGAGAAAACAAGTGAAGACAAAGGAGATTGTCGTGGACTTCAGATGGAACAAACACACCTACACCCCACTGAACATAGAGGATCTGCAGTGGAAGTGGTCTCCAGCTACAAGTACTTGGGTGTACACATGAACAACAACCTCAGCTGGAGCAACAACACCACCAGCCTGATCAAGAAAGGTCATCAGAGACTCTACTTCCTCAGACGGCTGAGACGAGCTGGTCTGAGCAGCCCAGTCCTCACCTCGTTCTACAGGTGTGCAGTGGAGAGCATCCTGTGCTCCAGCATCAACGTGTGGCATGGAGGCTGCACAGCTGCAGAAAGAAAAGCTCTGCAGAGAGTGGTGAAGGCTGCACAGAAGATGTTGGAGTCAGTCTCCCCACCATCACAGACATTTACACCTCCAGATGCAGGAAAAGAGCCACCTGCATCATGAAAGACCTCACTCACCCAGCACACACACTTTTTGCCCCACTCCCCTCAGGACGGAGGTTGAGGAGCATTAAGTGTAGAACCACTAGACTGAGGAACAGCTTCTACCCTGAGGCTGTTAGACTCATGAATATCTAACCAGAATAATCACTGTGAAAAATCACATCATGTTGCTGCTGATCTGTTTCATGTTGCTGCTGATCTGTTTCATGTTGCTGCTGATCTGTTTCATGTTGCTGCTGATCTGTTTCATGTTGCTGCTGATCTGTTTCATGTTGCTGCTGATCTGTTTCATGTTGCTGCTGATCTGTTTCATGTTGCTGCTGATCTGTTTCATGTTGCTGCTGATCTGTTTCATGTTGCTGCTGATCTGTTTCATGTTGCTGCTGATCTGTTTCATGTTGCTGCTGATCTGTTTCATGTTGCTGCTGATCTGTTTCATGTTGCTGCTGATCTGTTTCATGTTGCTGCTGATCTGTTTCATGTTGCTGCTGATCTGTTTCATGTTGCTGCTGATCTGTTTCATGTTGCTGCTGATCTGTTTCATGTTGCTGCTGATCTGTTTCATGTTGCTGCTGATCTGTTTCATGTTGCTGCTGATCTGTTTCATGTTGCTGCTGATCTGTTTCATGTTGCTGCTGATCTGTTTCATGTTGCTGCTGATCTGTTTCATGTTGCTGCTGATCTGTTTCATGTTGCTGCTGATCTGTTTCATGTTGCTGCTGATCTGTTTCATGTTGCTGCTGATCTGTTTCATGTTGCTGCTGATCTGTTTCATGTTGCTGCTGATCTGTTTCATGTTGCTGCTGATCTGTTTCATGTTGCTGCTGATCTGTTTCATGTTGCTGCTGATCTGTTTCATGTTGCTGCTGATCTGTTTCATGTTGCTGCTGATCTGTTTCATGTTGCTGCTGATCTGTTTCATGTTGCTGCTGATCTGTTTCATGTTGCTGCTGATCTGTTTCATGTTGCTGCTGATCTGTTTCATGTTGCTGCTGATCTGTTTCATGTTGCTGCTGATCTGTTTCATGTTGCTGCTGATCTGTTTCATGTTGTTGCTGATCTGTTTCATGTTGTTGCTGATCTGTTTCATGTTGTTGCTGATCTGTTTCATGTTGTTGCTGATCTGTTTCATGTTGTTGCTGATCTGTTTCATGTTGTTGCTGATCTGTTTCATGTTGTTGCTGATCTGTTTCATGTTGCTGCTGATCTGTTTCATGTTGTTGCTGATCTGTTTCATGTTGTTGCTGATCTGTTTCATGTTGTTGCTGATCTGTTTCATGTTGTTGCTGATCTGTTTCATGTTGCTGCTGATCTGTTTCATGTTGCTGATCTGTTTCATGTTGTTGCTGATCTGTTTCATGTTGTTGCTGATCTGTTTCATGTTGCTGCTGATCTGTTTCATGTTGTTGCTGATCTGTTTCATGTTGATCTGTTTCATGTTGCTGATCTGTTTCATGTTGCTGATATGTTTCATGTTGCTGCTGATCTGTTTAATGCTGCTGCTGATCTGTTTTATGTTGCTGCTGATCTGTTTCATGTTGTTGCAGAACTTTTTCATGTTGCTACTGATCTGTTTAATGTTGCTGCTGATCTGTTTCATGTTGCTGCTGATCTGTTCATGTTGCTGCTGATCTGTTTCATGTTGCTGCTGATCTGTTTCATGTTGCTGCTGATCTGTTTCATGTTGCTGCTGATCTGTTTCATGTTGCTGCTGATCTGTTTCATGTTGCTGCTGATCTGTTTCATGTTGCTGCTGATCTGTTTCATGTTGCTGCTGATCTGTTTCATGTTGCTGCTGATCTGTTTCATGTTGCTGCTGATCTGTTTCATGTTGCTGCTGATCTGTTTCATGTTGCTGCTGATCTGTTTCATGTTGCTGCTGATCTGTTTCATGTTGTTGCTGATCTGTTTCATGTTGTTGCTGATCTGTTTCATGTTGTTGCTGATCTGTTTCATGTTGTTGCTGATCTGTTTCATGTTGTTGCTGATCTGTTTCATGTTGTTGCTGATCTGTTTCATGTTGTTGCTGATCTGTTTCATGTTGTTGCTGATCTGTTTCATGTTGTTGCTGATCTGTTTCATGTTGCTGCTGATCTGTTTCATGTTGCTGCTGATCTGTTTCATGTTGCTGCTGATCTGTTTCATGTTGCTGCTGATCTGTTTCATGTTGCTGCTGATCTGTTTCATGTTGCTGCTGATCTGTTTCATGTTGCTGCTGATCTGTTTCATGTTGCTGCTGATCTGTTTCATGTTGCTGCTGATCTGTTTCATGTTGCTGCTGATCTGTTTCATGTTGCTGCTGATCTGTTTCATGTTGCTGATCTGTTTCATGTTGCTGCTGATCTGTTTCATGTTGCTGCTGATCTGTTTCATGTTGCTGCTGATCTGTTTCATGTTGCTGCTGATCTGTTTCATGTTGCTGCTGATCTGTTTCATGTTGCTGCTGATCTGTTTCATGTTGCTGCTGATCTGTTTCATGTTGCTGCTGATCTGTTTCATGTTGCTGCTGATCTGTTTCATGTTGCTGCTGATCTGTTTCATGTTGCTGCTGATCTGTTTCATGTTGCTGCTGATCTGTTTCATGTTGCTGCTGATCTGTTTCATGTTGCTGCTGATCTGTTTCATGTTGCTGCTGATCTGTTTCATGTTGCTGCTGATCTGTTTCATGTTGCTGCTGATCTGTTTCATGTTGCTGCTGATCTGTTTCATGTTGCTGCTGATCTGTTTCATGTTGCTGCTGATCTGTTTCATGTTGCTGCTGATCTGTTTCATGTTGCTGCTGATCTGTTTCATGTTGCTGCTGATCTGTTTCATGTTGCTGCTGATCTGTTTCATGTTGCTGCTGATCTGTTTCATGTTGCTGCTGATCTGTTTCATGTTGCTGCTGATCTGTTTCATGTTGCTGCTGATCTGTTTCATGTTGCTGCTGATCTGTTTCATGTTGCTGCTGATCTGTTTCATGTTGCTGCTGATCTGTTTCATGTTGCTGCTGATCTGTTTCATGTTGCTGCTGATCTGTTTCATGTTGCTGCTGATCTGTTTCATGTTGCTGCTGATCTGTTTCATGTTGCTGCTGATCTGTTTCATGTTGCTGCTGATCTGTTTCATGTTGCTGCTGATCTGTTTCATGTTGCTGCTGATCTGTTTCATGTTGCTGCTGATCTGTTTCATGTTGCTGCTGATCTGTTTCATGTTGCTGCTGATCTGTTTCATGTTGCTGCTGATCTGTTTCATGTTGCTGCTGATCTGTTTCATGTTGCTGCTGATCTGTTTCATGTTGCTGCTGATCTGTTTCATGTTGCTGCTGATCTGTTTCATGTTGCTGCTGATCTGTTTCATGTTGCTGCTGATCTGTTTCATGTTGCTGCTGATCTGTTTCATGTTGCTGCTGATCTGTTTCATGTTGCTGCTGATCTGTTTCATGTTGCTGCTGATCTGTTTCATGTTGCTGCTGATCTGTTTCATGTTGCTGCTGATCTGTTTCATGTTGCTGCTGATCTGTTTCATGTTGCTGCTGATCTGTTTCATGTTGCTGCTGATCTGTTTCATGTTGCTGCTGATCTGTTTCATGTTGCTGCTGATCTGTTTCATGTTGCTGCTGATCTGTTTCATGTTGCTGCTGATCTGTTTCATGTTGCTGCTGATCTGTTTCATGTTGCTGCTGATCTGTTTCATGTTGCTGCTGATCTGTTTCATGTTGCTGCTGATCTGTTTCATGTTGCTGCTGATCTGTTTCATGTTGCTGCTGATCTGTTTCATGTTGCTGCTGATCTGTTTCATGTTGCTGCTGATCTGTTTCATGTTGCTGCTGATCTGTTTCATGTTGCTGCTGATCTGTTTCATGTTGCTGCTGATCTGTTTCATGTTGCTGCTGATCTGTTTCATGTTGTCTGTTTCATGTTGCTGCTGATCTGTTTCATGTTGCTGCTGATCTGTTTCATGTTGCTGCTGATCTGTTTCATGTTGCTGCTGATCTGTTTCATGTTGCTGCTGATCTGTTTCATGTTGCTGCTGATCTGTTTCATGTTGCTGCTGATCTGTTTCATGTTGCTGCTGATCTGTTTCATGTTGCTGCTGATCTGTTTCATGTTGCTGCTGATCTGTTTCATGTTGCTGCTGATCTGTTTCATGTTGCTGCTGATCTGTTTCATGTTGCTGCTGATCTGTTTCATGTTGCTGCTGATCTGTTTCATGTTGCTGCTGATCTGTTTCATGTTGCTGCTGATCTGTTTCATGTTGCTGCTGATCTGTTTCATGTTGCTGCTGATCTGTTTCATGTTGCT